>ONZH01010900.1:0-233694 GCA_900303285.1 Rhinella marina | reverse complement strand
AGTATTAGTAATCAGGGCCGTCTGTAGATAGCCATAATTACTAAAACTGTAGTATTGTAAAAAAAAATACACACACACAAGTATAAAACATTTTATTGAAATAAACACTCCCCCAGACCCCTGTTTGACCATTTTATTTAAAAAAAAAAAAAAAAAAAAAAAGCTGGTCCGACGTAGTCCACCGAATCCGACGTAGTCCTCTGCATTCACGACCCTGAAAAATAGAAAACAAACACACAAACACGGACCACTTACCTCTTCCTGCAGTGGGATAATACACACATCGATGTCACTGTACAGGGATAACAAACACAGTGATGTCACCGTACAGAGATAATAGTACAGAGATAATAAACACAGTGATGTCACCGTACAGAGATAATAAATATCAGATCAACACATTGTGCCCCATCAGACCTCAGGTCAGCGTCTTGTGCCCCCATCAGACCTCAGGTCAGCCTCTTGTGCCCCCATCAGACCTCAGGTCAGCCTCTTGTGCCCCCATCAGACCTCAGGTCAGCCTTGTGCCCCATCAGACCTCAGGTCAGCCTCTTGTGCCCCCATCAGACCTCAGGTCAGCGTCTTGTGCCCCCATCAGACCTCAGGTCAGCCTCTTGTGCCCCCATCAGACCTCAGGTCAGCCTCTTGTGCCCCCATCAGGTCAGTGTCTTGTGCCCCCCTCAGACCTCAGGTCAGTGTCTTGTGCCCCCGTCAGACCTCAGATCAGCCCACCCAGCCACTTTAAAAAAATCATACTTACCTGTTCTGGCCGCCGCCGCTGTCCTCAGGTTCCCCACTCCACTCTCTTGCCTGCCGGCGCTCACTATGACCTGACGCTGCGTCAGGTCATAGTGCGCGTCAGGGAAGACGGTGGAGCGCGGAACCAGTGAGGACAGCGGCGGCCAGAACAGGTAAGTATGATTTTTTTTTTTTAAGTGGCTGGGACCTGGGTGGGCTGATCTGAGGGGGGTGCGGGGGCCCTGGCAGCGCGGCAGCACGGCAGCCCGATATTAGAACATGGGGCAACGCATGATGCGCGCGCCATGTTCTAAGTATCGGACTGCAAGAAAACTCGGTATCGAGCTTCGGTACCGCACTAGGTACCGAAACCGTACCGAGTTTTCGATATATTGTGCAACCCTACAGGGCAGGAGGCACGTTACAGGGCAGGGGGCAAGGTACAGGGCAGAAAGCATGGTACAGGGAAGGAGGCACGTTACAGGGCAGGGGGCAAGGTACAGGGCAGAAAGCATGGTACAGGGCAGGGGGCAAGGTACAGCGAAGGAGGCACATTACAGGGCAGGGGGCAAGGTACAGGGCAGGAGGCACGTTACAGCGAAGGAGGCACATTACAGGGCAGGGGGCACGGTACAGGCCAGGGGGGCACGGTACAGGCCAGGGGGGCACGGTACAGGCCAGGGGGGCACGGTACAGGCCAGGGGGGGCACGGTACAGGCCAGGGGGGGCACGGTACAGGCCAGGGGGGGCACGGTACAGGCCAGGGGGCACGGTACAGGGCAGGGAGGGCACGGTACAGGCCAGGGGGGCACAATACAGGGCAGGGGGGCACAATACAGGGCAGGGGGGCACAATACAGGCAGGGAGGGCACAATACAGGGCAGGGGGGGCACAATACAGGGCGGGGGGGCACAATACAGGGCGGGGGGGCACAATACAGGGCAGGGGGGGCACAATACAGGGCAGGGGGGGGCACAATACAGGGCAGGGGGGGGCACAATACAGGGCAGGGGGGGGGCACAATACAGGGCAGGGGGGGGGGCACAATACAGGGCAGGGGGGGGGGCACAATACAGGGCAGGGGGGGGGGCACAATACAGGGCAGGGGGGGCACAATACAGGGCAGGGGGGGGGGGCACAATACAGGGCAGGGGGGGGGGGGCACAGACTGAGTGAGACTTACCATTTTTTCTTGCTCCAGCAGGAGGTCGGTCGGTCGGCTGGATGGCTGTGCTGGGCCGGCAGGGGAACTCAGGGAAGGACTGGCAGAGTCACATGGGCTCTGCAGCCGGGCTCTCTGCTTGACATCATTGGTGGAGAAGCAGCTTCCGCCCTCTGCTTCTCCACCAATGAGATTGTAGCAGCGCAGAGGAGAGGTAGGAGAAAAACCTCTCTCCCCTCTCCTCCATAGCGCTGCCGCCTGCCGCCGCCCGCAGTAAGGATCAGGGCCGCGCCGCCTGTGGCGATTGCGGTGCGGCCCTGAAGCATTAAAAAAAAAAAAATTCTTTATCGTTCTAGGGGGGGTCCAGACCCGCTGGACCCCCCCTGTGGGTGCGCCCATGCCTACCACTGTTCCCTGCTTCTTATTCTATTAATTGCTGTTTGTTTTTCTTTGATGAAAATAATAAAGTGTATTTATTGTAATCCTTGATTGGACAGTTTTTGTGTATATATAGGTGATTTTGCTATTGCCTGTCCATACCTGCGGCTGGAATTTTCCAGCATTTGCAGATGTTTTGGTGGTTTAGTCTCAGAACACAGTTCCAACAATGCACAGTGCAAATCTTCCCCCAGATGGTTTTGTGTGGGTTTAGGCCAGACTCTGAGGCTGACAATAATACTTTTGGTAAGATAGGTGTAATAAGCTACTGTAGAGTAGAGATTTAGAGAAATGACCAACCAAGCGTAGGTGTTCTTAGCAGTGTGTGTATCTCTCTCTCTCCATTTACTTTTTCATATAGAGCAATACGATTAACTCTATGAATCACTGCTGATACCGAAAGAGAGGATGCATGCCACTTGGAAGCTATGTGAATCCTGGCTGACATCAAAATGAATTGAAGGAGTTTATATTCTGTATAGTTAAGTGGTTTAAGGCCTAATAGATATATAGGTGCTGACAGGGGAAGATCCCTTCCGAACACTTCAAACAACCCTCTTTTAATATTAGACCAAAACCTGCGTACCACTGGGCAGGTCCACCATATCTGAAGAGTTAGTATCTTGTATAGTGGCTCACCAGGTTAGAGATAATGAATGTAAGGTGCTCTCACCCTCGACTTAACCCAAAGTCTTTCATAAAATGTCAATAAATCTACTAAATGGGTGGGCACACTTTCATTTGGTGGTATGGTGTTATATATTGTCTTTGTTGTATGGGACTGTAGGGTAAATAAACTCAATTTAATTGTCTATTCCGTTTGGTATATATAGAATATAAATAGAATGTGTTTGTTCCGTGTGATATATATGAGATAGATTTAAATGTGTCAACTCTGTAGGGATATGGTATATATCTCTATCATCTATGATAAATACAATAGTAATACAGATATTGGTAGAATTTCTAAATAACCTTTATTCTAAATATTCATTAATACACATAAAAAGATAGCTGGGCCCAGTTTTATACAAAAATAAAAATATGATGAAAAGAGTACAATAAAAAAGTACAATAAAAAAGTGAGTTGTATACAACTCATGAATGAAGCTATTTGCAAATCCAAAATTAAGAGAAATTAAATCCCTAACTTGCTGTGGTGTGTTACAATGTAGAACCTCTGATTTTTTGACATTGATCCGAAGGCCTGAGAAGCGACCAAATGTACTCAAGCAGTTCATTAAGTGGGGTAATGTAGTCAGGGGGCGCGTAATAGTAAAAAGCATATCGTCAGCAAAAAGGCTCACTTTATACTCGCGTGTACCAATCTGGACTCCTGCTATGTTTGGATTGGTGCGGATCATTATGGCCAACGGTTCAATAGCTAAGGCAAATAGGGCAGGGGAAAGGGGGCAACCTTGCCGGGTGCCTCGATTGATATGGATGGGGTTATCAGTGGGCAGTTTAAGAAAAGCTGTAGGAGTCATGTAAAGGGCCTGTATAGCGCATAAAAATGCTCCCAATATACCCATAGTAGACATGACCTGGTAGAGATAAGCCCAAGAGAGGCTATCAAAAGCCTTTTCAATATCCAAGGTTAACAAGGAAAAAGGTCTGGATTTCGTATTAGCCCATTGGATAATGTTACAGACCTTCCTGACATTATCCGGTGCCTGTCTACCTGGGATGAATCCCACCTGGTCATAATGTATCAGGGTAGGAAGATACTGGTTAAGGTGTTTAGCTAAGATTGAGGTGAAAGTCTTAAGGTCTACATTAAGGAGGGAAATGGGGCGATAACTTGTAGGACATAGAGGATCTTTATTGGGCTTAGGGATGACCGTAATTAACGCTGTAAGCATATCAGGAGGTAATGTACCGCTATGAAGGATATGATTACACAAGCTCTTTAGGTGGGGAAGTAATATATCTTTAAATTTCTTAAAATATGAGGCTGAGAACCCGTCTGGTCCTGGCGATTTTCCCAATTTAAGAGACGCTATAGCTAGATCTATTTCCTCATCCGTGACATCATGGTTAAGGGTTTCCCTAGCCGATGAGGGTAGAGTAGGAATAGGCAGTGATGCAAGAAAAGAGGCAGTGTCCGTCATGGGGGGATCAGAGGGTGGAGAGTATAGTTTTTGATAAAAAGCATGGAAGTGTTGATATATCGTAAGCGGATTAGAAGTAACTCGCCCTCCTGTGTCTTTAATTTGATAGATGTTGTTAAAGCGTTGCCTGGCCCTTAATTTAGCCGCTAACATTTTATCAGGTTTATTACAGTGCCTTGCGAAAATATTCGGCCCCCTGGAACTTTTAAATCTTTTGCCACATTTCAGGCTTCAAACAAAAAGATATAACATTTTTCATTTTTGGTGAAGTGGGTCACAATTGTGAAGTGGAACGAAATTTATTGGATCATTTAAACTTTTTTTGTAATAATAAAACTGAAAAGTTGGGCGTGCAAAATTATTCGGCCCATTTACTTTCAGTTCAGAAAACTCACTCCAGAAGTTCATTGAGGATCTCTTAATGATCCAATGTTGTCCTAAATGACTGATTAAGATAAATAGAATCCACCTGTGTGTAATCAAGTCTCCGTATAAATGCACCTGCTCTGTGACAGTCTCAGGGTTCTGCATCATGAAGACCAAGGAACACATCAGGCAGGTCCGTGATACTGTTGTGGAGAAGTTGAGAAGTTTAAAGCCGGATTTGGATACCAAAAGATTTCCCAAGCTTTAAACATCCGAAGGAGCACTGTGCAAGCAATCATATTGAAATAGAAGGAGTATCAGACCACTGCAAATCTACCAAGACCCGTCCATCCCTCTAAACTTTCATCTCAAACAAGGAGAAGACTGATCAGAGATGCAGCCAAGAGGCCCATGATCACTCTGGATGAACTGCAGAGATCTACAGCTGAGATGGGAGAGTCTGTCCATAGGACAACAATCAGTCGAGCACTTCACAAATCTGGCCTTTATGGAAGAGTGGCAAGAAGAAAGCCATTTCTCAAAGATATCCATAAAAAGTCTTGTTTAAAGTTTGCCACAAGCCACCTGGGAGACACACCAAACATGTGGAAGAAGGTGCTCTGGTCAGATGAAACCAAAATCGAACTTTTTGGAAACAATGCAAAACGATATGTTTGGCATAAAAGCAACACAGCTCATCACCCTGAACACGCCATCCCCACTGTCAAACATGGTGGTGGCAGCATCATGGTTTGGGCCTGCTTTTCATCAGCAGGGACAGGGAAGATGGTTAAAATTGATGGGAAGATGGATGGAGCCAAATACAGGACCATTCTGGATGAAAACCTGTTGGAGTCTGCAAAAGACCTGAGACTAGGACGGAGATTTATCTTCCAACAAGACAATGATCCCAAACATAAATTAAAATTTACAATGGAATGGTTCAAAAATAGAATGGCCAAGTCAAAGTCCAGACCTGAGAATATGTGGAAAGAGCTGAAAACTGCTGTTCACAAACGCTCTCCATCCAACCTCAAAGAGCTCGAGCTGTTTTGCAAGGAAGAATGGGCAAGAATTTCAGTCTCTAGATGTGCAAAACTGATAGAGACATACCCCAAGCGACTTGCAGCTGTAACCGCAGCAAAAGGTGGCGCAACAAAGTATTAATGCAAGGGGGACGAATAATTTTGCATGCCCACTTTTCAGTTTTATTATTACAAAAAAAGTTTAAATGAACCAATAAATTTCGTTCCACTTCATAATGGTGAACCACTTGTTGATTCTTCACCAAAAATTTAAAATGTTATATCTTTTTGTTTGAAGCCTGAAATGTGGCAAAAGGTTGAAAAGTTCCAGGGGGCCGAATACTTTCGCAAGGCACTGTAATTGCAGGTTTAATGTCTGAGGAAACGTTAACAGCAAAGTAATCTCTAAGAGCTGTAGCTATATGGTCTACAATAGATGGATCAGTAAGGAATTCTACCAGCACCAAGTCATGATCCGACCATGCGCAAGGGACATGTCTTGCATATAAAAGGTGCGGGAGGAGCCGCGTGGAAGCTAGAATCCAGTCAGTCCTAGTGTAATGATGATGCACAGGGGAGAAATAAGTGTATCCCCGTTGGGGCACATTATATTCTCTCCAGCAGTCAGCTATGCCCAAGTCCTGCATAACCTTCCGTATAGAGTTCTTTGATTTGGAGGATAATTTATCCGCCACAGGGGAAGATTTCCCCAGACGAGCATTGAATGTCATATTAAAATCCCCGCACCAGATAATTGATAAGGGGTGGTGTTGTTCCAGTAATCTTCCCAAGGTGTGAAAGAAAGAGGCAGGCTGACTGTTGGGAGCATAAGAGTTAATCACATAATGGGGTATTATACAAAGTGCCTACAACTATAATATATCTTCCCTCAGAGTCTATAGTAGTAGACTCAATCCGGAGAGGTAGGGAGTTCTTAATAAAAATAGCCACGCCTCTACTTTTAAGGGGAATGGTGCATGTGACAATAGAGTATACTGGCTATGAAAATACCTAGGACATAAAGTCAGAGTGAAATGGGATTCCTGTATACTTATAATATCAGGTTTGAGCCGATCATACTGTACAAAGGCTTTACGTCTTTTTTGAGAAGAGTTAAACCCCCTGACATTATGTGATATTATTTTACACATAACTAGTAAAACCAAAGAAGCTTAGACCCAGTGGTGGGTAATCATGTCCAGGGCATAGTATAAGAGAATAGGGGGGTTGACAGAGAAGATGGGAGACCGGGAGAGTCCAACAAGGACCACACATCTCCAACACAAAAAAGTCAGCAACTCGGGTAGACAAACTCAAAAGAACCAAATAAACAAGAACAGTCAGGGACCACGTACCGATCCAAACATATCGGCAATGTGTCCTGAGACGCACAAGGCGTAGAAAATACATGGAGCTCTTGCTCCGCAACAATCAGCTTATAGAATTATTCATTAATATAAGGTGAGACTAGAAATAAAGTTGAAGGGAAGAAAGAAGGAAAGAGAAAAGAGTGAGCAGGGAATATAGGAACAAGGCAGAGCATATGAGAACTGGTAAGGAGGAGAACGGTGCAGCACCCCAACTATAGGGTTGCAAAAATCTACCAATTAAGCGAGATCGACCCTATTCGGGCAGATCTCCGTTGCCAGGTGAACTCCAACATCCGCCTCCAACCCTTAAATCAAATGTTGCCCACAAGGTCGTTGGTGCAACCAAAGTGATCCTCAGGAATGCAGAGAGCAAAAAAAAAAAAAAAGGGGTAGAAAAGTCAAGTCAAACCAATATAAATGAAATGGTATGTCCCCTCGCCCTGATCAGCAACAGAGAGCCGGGAGCAAAAAGGTCGCCTATCACGACCAGCAATTGCAGCTCGTAGCATGGGGAGACACCACTGTCACTATATAAAAAAATGGAGAAAACACGAGAGCATAATCATAATCTTACAGCCTAAAACACAGGGGCCCTGATTTATCACACCTTCACTCCAGAATTCTGTCTTCAAAAAGTCGCACGATAGGGCTTTTGCGACTTTTTTGCGCATTTTTTTGCGACTTTTTGCATGTGTACACCACTCACTCCAGTTTGTAATATGGGTGGAAAAGTGGGTGTGGTTAGCCATGTTAATGAGTGTCACTCCAGATTTATCACTGAGACTTTTTTTAAAAAGTCGCAAAATAGTCGCAATCTCACTCCAGGAGGAGGGTGGAGTAGGAAAAGTGGAGGAGCTTCTCTAGACAGAAGTGTTAGGTTTAAGGACAAGCCACATTTATCAAACAACCTGTGACGTTTGATAAATGTGGCACAAAGTACTCCAACACTGACTGAAGCAAAACTGACTTCAAATATTCTCCTAATTATAAATTCCCCCCTCGGGGTTCCCCAACAATCAAGTACATGGAGACTGAAAGAAATCAAGTATGTGGAGAACATATGTGGCATAGCGTGCCCCTTCACCCCAGCCAGCGACATCGAATCGGGCGTAAAGGATCTCAGTCGCAGCCTGTGGCAGGGGGAGGCATCAGCCTGTTAAAAAAACAGTATAATAAACAATCAAAGAAGTTAGGTAAACTCTAAGAGACACAGATACAGAATAAAGTGACCGAAGTAGTCAGTCAATGCAAACATACGGTTTTGACCTTCCTGAGTTCCTAAGGGAGGCGAAACTTTACAGATGATCTACCAGGGTGGCTTCAAAGTCAAGGTGGATGCCAGGATCTTATTGGCCGTCTCGGCAAAGGAGAAGGCGTAGTAGGTCTGTCGAACGGTATGCCCTCTCGTTGTAGGATTTCAAAACCCTGCGACAGTTCTTTAATCGCATAATCACGGTTACCAATCTTGCAGGCAACATGAAAAGGGAAGCCCCATCTATAGCGGATTTGGGCTCGCTGGAGGGCCATAGTGACAGGTCTCATCGATCTTCTTTTGCCCAACGTAACCGGTGCTAAATCGGCAAACAGTTGTACTGAGGAGTCAACCCCTGGAAGAGCCTGTAAATTGCGCTCTGCTTGCAAAAGTTGATCACGCATTTCAGGGTAATGCAACTTGAGTACGATGTCTCGAGGGACGTTAGGATTTCTTGGGCGACCTAGAGCTCTGTGCACCCGATCTATTCTGAACATGTTAGAGTCTACCTGGGGCAGTAAGGCCTGAAATAGATTAAGAACAGTAGGTTGCAGGGCCGTGATAGTTTCAGGCATACACCTGATTCTAATGTTGGCTCTACGGTTACAATTTTCGAGGTCTTCCAGTTTATATTCCAACACCTCCAGTCTCTGTGCGTGACCATCTAGACGAGAACTGTCAACCTCCAGAGTATCTGCTACTTCATCCATCTTCTCCTCTAAATCAGAGACCCTAGTATCCAGATCCTGTATTTGCTTAGTGAAGTCAGCAACCACCTTAGACAGTTCCGTAGTGAAAAGTGATCTGATATTGTTGTAAAGTTCAGTAGGGTCAAAGACCGGAGCAGGAGAATCAAGAAAGGGCTAGGGTTCAGAGGGTAGCAGTGAACTCGTACTACCTGTTGGCGAGTCGGGCCGCTCCATGTTTGATGGTTGTGGGGTACGAAAAAGCTCTGGAAGGGTTTGGCAGGATGAAGAGAAGCCCTGCATTTTCTTTTTTTGTGACCATGCAGGCATGCCTTGTTCAGGTGTTTACAGCAGATAGCTAATCAAGTCATAAATCAGAGAAGAAATGAACTAGAGCAAGAGGCGTAGAAAAAGAGAGGGTCACCACCAGAGAACATCATGCCGCGGGTGGAGCTAAATGTATCAATATTTGTTAGACATCGCAATATCAGACACCTGGATGTATAGAGTATGAGCAGGTGTAGAACAATGCCTCCAAGACGATGGTCATGGGGTAGGTAATATCCGCAGGTTCTGCAGTATAGCTCAACAGGTTCCCAGCCCACCCCGTGACGGCGTCTGGACAGAGGATGGCAATTGCCGTACAGCGGGTGGATCGCAAACGTATGTCTGCTGCCCTGGGGGGGACTATAAGCTTTTGGACGGAAGCAGATATATAAGCCTTATTTGTGGCCCCCAGATGAGGTATTAGACCTCTTGGATGAGGTGTACCCCAGGAGAGTCTCAACACTGCACAATAGGGCGTACCGATAAGCAGCTATTGCCCTCCAAGATGGCCGCCGATACCACGAGGCCGTGCAGGGTAAGGGGCAGGAGTCCTGTATGAGCGGTAGTTTCTGACCTGCACGTGGGAGAGTGCGTCTTCTCGCTTTGGCCGCTAGCCACGCCCCCCCCCCCAACCTAAAGCTATTTTTATTTTGTGTTTTTTTTATCTTGGGGAATTTTAATTTTGAAGGTATTTTCAAACCTTTTTTTTTTTTTTTTTTTTACTTTTTGTCCCCCAAGTGAACCACAACTTACAATCATTAGTAAATTGCTCTATTAGTCTGTATAGAAATCACTATATCACAGTTCAGTGCTACCATCTAGTGGGCTGAACTGGGATATACGAACAATGAGCCTGGAAGCCTAGTACAGGCTGCAGCTTATTTATAGAACAGGGTGCTTTCCCAGTCTCCGCTGGGGGAAAGTGCGCCTAAAGAGGAATCCCACGCTTCCGGTTTTTAACACTCTCAGATGCTGTGAGTGAGGGGAACTCATTGCTGTGAGGGGAGGGGGCATGTGGTGTATTCTGGGGCCATGAGGGTTAAGATCTGTGTGAGGGGCTTTATGGGATGTAAATCTGTGAGGGAGTGCCGGGAATCGACAGAACGTAACTGTGTTGTTAGTACATTACAATATTTGGGGCCCCACTTTTGATTTTGCCAAGGGCCACATTTTGTCTAAAACCGGCCAGGTCTAAGATGTATAATGTAACAGTGAAAAGAAAAAAAGGGAAGTTGCTATTCCCCCCCACCCCCACCAAATAAAAACTAATACAGTATGCCAAAGAAAACATCCAGTTACAGTAAAATATACTTCTTTTTGTACTACGAGTTTTGTACTGCAGTGACATGTTTTTTGTGGAATAAAGATTTACCTCTGTACAACATGAAGGGCCGGAGGAACATATTTGGAGGTCCTTGGGCAAATCATTAATCCCATCAATTTGTGTGGTGGAGGCATTCTCATTTCTTGGAAGAATGAACACAGGGAATAGTTCAGAAAATTAGCCTAAGGTTCTGTTCACATAGTGAGAGTTATGTGACATTGAAGCCTCTGGTTAAAAGTTGTATCAGAACACAATGCCAGATCTGTCACACAATGGATACTGCCAGTGTCTGATGGACACCATTGACTAGTGCTGCATGCAGTGCTATACTTTCTGTAAAATCTAACATAAAGTGGTTTGTCAATTCTGTTGCAGAAGTGAATAAGGTAAGTTGGGCACTATTAGTATGCCTTGAGTCTCTGTGACAGATGTGAACAGAGCCTTGCATTGCCCAAACAAGAGTGTCATGGATAGAGATGAGCGAACGTGCTCGAAACAAGCACCGTACCGCTCGGCTCCCCTGCGCTCGCATGGGAGCCGCTTCCATCCTCCTGAGGAGGACGGAAGTGGCTGCCTGCACCCATGAGAGCGCAGGGGAGCTGAGCGGTACGGTGCTCGTTTCGAGCACGTTCGCTCATCTCTAGTCATGGAGTCTAAATAATTAAAACCCTAACTGATTAATTGTGCCCACCATACACTTTTGAATACTGTAGTCCACATGCTTATTTGGCCTTCAGTTATCTCTACTGACTCTCCATACTCATGTGTTTTCAGTAAGGAGAGAGCTGCAGCCAGACAATTCTGGTGGTGGCTTATCTTCTGGGAGAACAAAAGGATTGGGCGAAAAAATTCTGTTCATAGAACCCTTCCCTTCCTCAACATCATCTACAACACCCAAAGTACATTAGATTGCCACTGAAAACGGTGGGTCCAGCTGACAATACACTAAATGGCTCCATACAAATTAAAGAGGACCTTTCACCACTCCTGGCATTACTGGTTTAATAGCTTCATGCATTCCCCATGTAATAACAATTCTGGAACATCTGTTCTTATGTCTCTATGCTGTACCTTTCCTTTATTATTTCTGACAATGACAGCACTGATTGGATAGAATGAGACACCCCCCCCAACTGGTTACCTCCCCTCTGTACCCTTACTGCAGACTGCTAGCAATTCAGTCATAACTTCTAGTAGAAATAATAAAGGAATGGCACAACATAGAGACATAAGAATAGATGTTCCAGAACTGTTATTACATGGGGGATGCATGAAGCTATTAAACCAGGCATGTCAGGAGAGGTGACAGGTCCTCTTTAAAGAATATGATGTGGATGTTAATTTTGATCCACACAATGTTCCTGTGATAACAGAGGTGTAGTGGCAGACTGAAGCAGCTTGTATCGTACACTTCAAGACCTCGGCAAATTTATGAATAGTGTCGTGAATTGTACTATATATGAATACAAATCACAATCTTAATATTAGACAACTTTACTATTCTGGTGCATGGACCTTTGTAAATTTTACACCACCTATAAGTTGGGGTAGTTTTACTCGGAAAAAAAGCACCAAAACTTTGGTGCATTTAGCTCACACCCCTTTTTCATAAAAACTGCACACAGACTTCCAGAAGGAATCAGCAGGATTTTTGCTTTTGGGTGTACATGTCAAATGAACTATCACATATAGCACAAAATGAGCAAGAGATCAGGTAGTCAAAGTATGTACAATGTTACTCAACTTTTTACATAGCGTTTATAGAATAATTTTATTTAACGGTGGAGTTTTCCTTACAGGTACAGTACACAATTAGTGGACCTAAATTTTCCAAATCATCCATAAAGTTGTTCTTTCAATACAGCCGAATTGTGTGTATATGGAAAATTCATATGTGTATTGAAAATGTATATGTATGCTTAGGAAAAGACATTCTGTAAAAGATCATTTTAGAGTGCCATCTACTGACCTTTAGTGAGTATAGCAGCATATAGCATATCTGGATTGCTGTCCATGTGTTATCTGTAGATTATCAACTGTACAAAGCCTACTAGCTTTATTCTGCCTGCAATCAGCGATCTTGACTAAATGTTGGCATTGCAAGGAACAGGGATGGGCCTTTCCTACAAAATTTGTTTTTTTTTTTACCTTTTTTTTGGATTGGAAAAAACCCCTTAGATATAGTGTAATACCATGTCACAAAGAAAAGAGTGAGTGATCTGAAACATTTTAACATTCTTGAAAAAAGATGATTAAAAATTTGGAGGTGATTTGCACCCATGACCTACTGTTTTATGTTATGTTTACCTTGCGGTACCCCATGTCAGCCAAAAATATCAAATTCAGGGGAAGGAACCTGCCTATGCGACCATATCAATATGTGGCCACAAGTTCAAAGGCTCAGATATCTCTGAGCTTTAATAATGTTTTTTTTTAAAGTAAGTGAGGGGTCTAACCACTAACCGCAATCATCCACCTCATGGTGGAAAGGACATGACTCAATAATGTAAATTTTTTTTTGTAGATACATTTTGAATTGAGGAGTTAAGCAGAGTATGTGCTCCATTTTCTATAAAAAAAACAACAAAAAAAACAAAAGCAAAACAAAAACCCTTCCTTTGAACAGTGTACTATTTTAATTTTTTATAAAAATAGTTTTAGAAATAAATCACAAAAAGCAACATTTCCCCCCCTCCTCCCGATTTAATGAAGGCCGAACAAATGCTATTAGGGGTATACTGACAAATTGTGAATGCTATTCCAGATTGATTGTATAGAATAGGGATAGAAGCTGGTTCCATAGTAGATATTACACTTAAAGGGGTATTCCCACACAAGGTTTGCACATGGTGGAAAAAAAAAAAAAAATGAGAACCTCGTATACTTAGCTTGCCCAGCCTCCACTGCTGGCATTCCAAGGGCACCGGAGTCCCCACCGCTCTTTACACTGGAATGGCTGTGAATGCCACTCAGCCAATCTCTGGCTGCAGCAATGACCTGCCTCGGTCAGTGATTGGCTGAGTGTCAGTCCCAGCCACTACATTGTACAGTGACTGTGCTTGATGAACATGTTGTCACTCAGCCTAGGAAAAGCTGCGAGAAGGCCTCTGCGCCGCTGCGAGCACTGGTGTCTTCTCGAACAGCTGGTTAGATGGGGTCTCGAGGGTGTCGGACCCCCCACCGATCATATACTGATGAATTATCCAGAGAATAATCTCTGAAAACCCCTTTAAATTCTGAAAGGGAACTCTAATTTGTTGGGTTATTTGTTATTTATACGACACATAAAATCATTTGTTGACAGCACATTACACAGGTAATCCCTGTGTAAACAGGAATGTGCTGCCAACAATGAGTCTGTGTGGGAATTAACAATCAAAGTAGTAGTGACTGTTCATTCACATACATAGCGGATGACTGCTGCATTGTTCTAGATTATTGCCCTGTGTATTGGCCCATGTACAGTCTAAAGGTGCACCAGATTTATCAAACAGCCACTGTGTTAAATCTGGCTAATTTTTATAATACCTTAGATGGGATATGCCATTGTTAATGTAAAAAATGAAAATAAGACATCATATAGTACATGACAATCTCTTTCTAACAAAGCTAGAACCAGCTCTGTACAGAACATGGATCCAGACATCTCTCAATTAATTGCTCAAATTGTTCTTCTAGCTTTATTTTAGCTTCTGAGCTCAGGGGGCATCATAGCTTCTAACAGAAGATATGGCTGGTGACAGTTGAAAATTTAAACTGAGCATGTGCGACCATCTCAGTGAGGAGAACAAGAAATAAGAAAAGAACAAACAGCAGGTGGCGCTATAATATTACATTTTATTAAATAACTCGCTGGCTATACTTAATTATTAATAACATGCAATTACAAAAGTATTAAGACCCAGGTGCTGGATTGAAAAAACAACAGAATATTTTTTTTGTCAAATATATTTTTATTACTTTTCAATAAAGTAATATAAACAAAATACAAACAAGTATATCCTCTTTTGGTGCAGCATAAAAAAGAAAATAGTATTTTATACATTTAAGATCTCCATGAGGGATAACGTAGAGCCCAGTGGAGTGAAGTCGCCACCGGGCCCTCCCATCCTCCGAAAACTAACGTAGTAGGAGCCAATTAGTCAAGTAGAACAGTACTGTTCAGAGCAAAATATGGTATTTAAACGGTGACATACAATCAAACAGTGACATGCTGTCATGGGCCTGGAACGCGCGGGAGGGAGTAGGGGATCTCTATGAACCTCGACTTTTGGAATTCCTATTTAAGTATTGGTCAGATATGGGTGAAGGTCCCCTTGTGTTACAAAGTTAAGCCATGGGCTCCATATTCTCCTGCATCTTGCAAGGGATCGTGGGGAAGAGGCACTTAATTCCTTGAGTCTCGACACTTGTCCCACCTTGTGGATCCACTGAGCTATCGGTGGTGCAATCGACCGCTTCCAATATAGGGGAATCATAGCTTTAGAGGTGAGGACCAATTGTTTACATAAGGGAACGTTGAAGCTGGTTTGAGTAGGGGAATAATATTCAAAAACGGAGCTTTAGTCTTTAAAACCGGGGATCCCAGACACACCTTTCGCAGGATCTCGCCTCCAGACCTCCAGTAGGACATAATGAGACTACAATCCCACCAAATATGTAGGTAAGACCCTACTTCTGACATGCACCTCCAGCAAACTGGTAGGGAGGTGGGGAAAATAGCGTGCAGTGCAACAGGTGTTTTGTACCATCTGCTCACAAGTTTGTAGGAGGTCTCTTGAAGGGTAATGCATCTAGAAGGGCCACAATTTGCGTAAACGTCCTTGATTTCTTCTGAGGTCAATGTGATACCCAGCTCTTCCCAGGCATCTATATACGGTAATCGTAAATTCGGAGATGAGTTCATAAGTGCCGAGTATAATTTAGAGATCAATTTGGGAATGGCGGATTGATGAGCCGCTAGTTTTTCCAGCCAAGAAAGGTCCTTGCTAAAAATTCCTTTATTGGGAAGACCTGAAAAGCTTGTGAGCAGATGAGAATAAGTGAGAATATCAAAATGGGTACCGGTCATCTTCTCCTGTAAGAGGGAAAATTCAGGAAATGTACCTTCCACTAGCATGTCACCCAATAATTTTTTGTTAAGTGTTATCTGGGTTGCAAACAACGTTTTATTATACGGGGTAGAAAGACCCAACAAATCTCTTAGTTTCATCATGGGGGACAGATGAGGCCAGAGGGCCGGAGTTTGTGATACGCTATTCCAGAACATAAGGGGGGCCTTCGTCAGGTTGGAAATGTTAGTAGGAAGATGTTCGCCAAGGTGTGTCCAGATTAGTGCCGGAGTTAATGAGAATCCCGCTACTTCTGTTTCAATTGGTACATAAGTTTTGGTGGGAGATTGCTTGTGCCAGTCTAGAATCCTATAGAGTTGTATGGCACCATATAGTTTCTCAAGATCTGGGAGACCAACTCCACCTTTATCTTTAGGATTAGTTAATGTGTTAAATGCTATTCGGCAGAGGCCTTTGCTCCATATATAATTGAGGAACAAGCTACAGAGTTTTAGAAAGAAGGAACGAGGTAAAAATATTGGAAGGACCTGTATCATATACAGGATTTTAGGGACAATTAACATTTACAATAAATTAACCCTACCCAGCCACAAAATGTACGGAATCTTCAACGATTTCATGGTTTCACCTATCGAATTCATTAGGGGTTGTATAATTCAGAGAGAACCAATTCTCAGGGTAAGGAGACAGTTGTATTCCCAAATAGGGTATATATGTGGAGGACCATGTGAATGGAGACTTTGTCTTAGCTACCTCTACCACCCCGGATAGGCATGCGATATTTAAAGCCTGGGATTTAGAAGGGTTTATTTTAAAGTTAGAGAGGGTCTGGAATGTTTCAAATAGATCCGAGAGTTTTGGGAAAGCAATATGCGGATTGGATGTTAAAACAGATCATCAGCAAAAGCTGCAGTCAAATGCGTTTTTCCTCCCACCTTGGGTGTTGTCTGATGTGCTTGATTAGAGTTTCCATAGTCAGGACAAACAAAAGCAGAGATAGGGGACAACCCTGTCTTGTCCCATTGTGTATGCGGAATGGGGAGGAAAGAATGCCGTTGACCCTTATTGAGGCAGATGGACTAGTATACAGAGCCATGATAGTTCTGATGAAGTCCTCAGGAATCCCAAACTTGCTTAAAGGGAACCTGTCAGCTGTGAAACATCCTCCAAACTAGAGTAAGCGGTGTATAATGTAAGTGACGTCGAGTCCGGTAATTTTTATCTTCCTACTTACTTGCATTCTGATGCTGTGCTCTGACAAACCAGCAGTAAAATGCACTCAGAGGACTCCGGTGCTCACTCACATAATGGAGAGGACTCAAAGAAGAGTCCTCTCAACGCATTTCACTGGCGGTTTGCGGGAGCACAGCATCAGAATGGAAGTAGTAGTAGAGTAGTAGTGGAGTATGAAGATAAAACTTACATAATCGGATTCAGCACCACTTACACTATACTTCTCTTACTCTAGTTCAGGGGGTGTTTCACAGCTGACAGGTTCCCTTTAAGGCCTGTTCCATGAACACCCAGACAATCCTATCAAAGGCCTTTTCTGCGTCAGTAGACAGTGAGGCTAAGGGAATTTTCTCAACTCTAGCGTGATAAGATGAAGAACTCTGAGGGTATTATCTTTCCCTTCCCTACCTTTGATAAAGCCCACTTGTTCCATATTAATCAGTGAGGGAAGAAGGGGCTGTGAAAAACGTAGAATACTTTTCATAGGACAACCCCTTAACCCTTTCACTACCGGAGGTTTTTTCGTTTTTATTTTTCTTCCCTATCTTCCTTGAGCCATAACTTTTTTACATTTCCGTTCATATAGCTGTATGAGGGCTTATTTTTTTGCGGGACAAGTTGTACTTTATAATGCCACCAATAATTATGGCATACAATGTAGTGGGAAGCAGTAAAAAATTGTAAAAGGCGTGGAATTGGAAAAAAAAAATTCCATCGTTTTACGGGTTTTGTTCCCACGGCATTTCGTTTGCGGCAAAACTACCCTTCATTCTCTGGGTCAGTATGATTACAAAGATACCCCATATGTATAGGTTTTTTATGTCTAAATAGGGTAAAGATAAATGTAAACTTTGAAAAATACATTTTTTACTTCACCATATTCTGACCCCTATAACTTTTTTTTATAGTTATATCTACTGAGCTGTGTCGGGGCTCATTTTTTGCGGGACAATCTGTAGTTTTTATTGATACCATTTTGGAGTGTGTATGACTTTTTGATCACATTTTATTACATTTTTTTGGGTAAGAGAAGCAATGAAAAAATGGCACATTTACCATTTTGACCCATATTTTAATAGTACGGGCATTTTCGGTCGCCGTGATACCCATGATGTTTATATTTTTTGGTATTTATTTATTATACGGAAAGGGGGGTGATTTAAACTTATCTTTTTAAAAAAATTTATATATTTTTAACAAGGTTTAATTTTTTGTAATGATTTTGAATCTCATATATAAGCCTATCAAATCTGCTTTTTAAATTTTGAGCAATCATGTATGTATTTAAAATGATTTTTAACTGTCTATTGCTCATTTCTTATGTTGGCCTGCCATCTGGTGCCCAAAATAAGAATTGCAGCATGAACGCTCGAGGTCTCTTCAGAGGGACCCAGCACATTCAAAGCAACTACCGACATCCCTATTGGCCACCGGGGATGTTGGTAGGATGCCCAGAAGCACAAGCTTCTAGGTTTTTCACACTTTAGATGCCTGGAAGATGAAGATGAAGCCTATTTTGGCCATAAGGTCCATTTTAAGTGGTAATAACTTTGGAATGCTTTTACTTATCCAAGCGAATGTTTTCTCATGACACATTGTACTTTATGTTAGTGATAAATTTCAGTCGATATTTTGTTTTTATGAACAAAATTTTATGAAAATCTTAAAGGGCATATTTCAGCAGATTTGTACTGGCTGACCTGTTATATTTGCATTTGGCAGCTGGAGGCATCTGTGTTGGTCCCATGTTCATATGTGCCCGCATTGCTGAGAAAAATGATGTTTTAATATATGAAAATGAACCTCATCTAGAGGCTCTTCTTTCTCTGCCACGCCCTCTCCATTTTGATTGGCATGGCTAGTCAGTTTTAAAGAGTGTTCAGCCTCTACGAGTAACGCCAACATCCCCATTGCTCCTAGAGGCTCATTTGCATATATCAAAACTTCATTTTTCAGTTATTTGATTAGTTATTTCCATCAGTTATTGTGAGCCAAAACCAAGTTTGGATCAAAAACACAGAACAGGTGCAGATCTTTCCATCATACCTTATGTCTCTGTAGGCTTCACGCCTGGTTTTGGCTCACAAAAACTGATGGAAATAACTGACCAAATAACTGATGTATGAATTGGGCCTTAACTATCATTTCCACATTATTAACAATTTACATAATTTTCTAAAACGTTAAGCCGATCTGATTTGTAGATAACTAGTACCCAAACCATTATTTGTGTGACCAGATAATTCAAAGCGTTGCAATGCATGCCCTAATAGTTC
This sequence comes from Rhinella marina, assembly GCA_900303285.1. Lineage (NCBI taxonomy): Eukaryota > Metazoa > Chordata > Amphibia > Anura > Bufonidae > Rhinella > Rhinella marina. Next base: position 214,314 of record ONZH01010900.1, on the reverse strand, counting down.
ACTGAAATAGCCAGTGCATACAATCCACTATAACATTTTGATATCGAACTACACAGATAAAAATGAAATTCACATGTCCATCCAAGGACAGAAGAGCCCAGACCTTGAGCTGCATAGTGTTCAGGCAGCTTCCTTTCTGCATTGTTTGCTACAGTATCGTCAATGCTATTAGCAACTCTCAAAGTGAAAAAGGTTAGCTTGCTCAGGTTCATAGGGTAATTATGCACATTCATGCACATTTCTTTGATAATCAATAAACAGGCAAAGAGATTACACATTGATAAAATAATTACAGTGGCATGCAAACGTTTGGGCATCCTTGGCCAATATTACTATTACTGTGAACAGTTAAGCCATTACTTTCTGCTCTGCAATGATTAGGGTCAATCACCCCCAAAATAGCTGTCTGCAGATGAGGTGCTGGCTTATTTAATATCAGAGTCATGTCTCAGGGCCTATTTAAAAGGTTTAAAAGTGAGTTATAGGATAGCTGCCTTCTATCTGATGGCATTAGAGGCAGAGCTTGTTAAGAGGAGATGTGAGTGCTGAGATTTTGACCGAGGTCTCAGACCTTAAAAAGGGCTTCCAGTATTTTAGACCTGATCATCATCAGTATATAATTGGTGGGGGTCCGACCCCTGGAACCCCTGCTGATCAGCTGTTTAAGAAGGCACCAGCACTTCTGTGAGCGCTGCTGCTTTCGCCCTGCTTACAAAGCACAGTGCCATACATTGTATAGCAGCTATGCTTGGTATTGCATCTCAGCCCAATTCACTTCTATGGGGCTAAGCTGCGTCTAGGCCACATGAACGATAAACGTGTCATCACTGGCCTTGGGAAAGCAGAGAGAAGGCTGCTGCGCTGCTGTGCTACTGCCTTCTCGAACAGCTGATCAGCCGGGGCGGGGTGGGGGAGTCTCAGGTGTCGAACCCCCACCGATCAGATACCAATTACCTATCCTGGGAATAAGTCATCAGTATTAAAATCTCAGAAAAAACCCTTAAATAGCGTGTTAGCGCTAAGGCTTATTCACAATCATCATTAAGAAAGGCCAGGTGATGCAGATTTCAAAGCTTTATAAATACCCAGACTCCTGTAACCTTGTCCCAAAAAACAGTAGCAAATGGTTGAGACCCAATGCAGGAGAAGACTATAAGAAGATAGCAAAGCATTTTCAGGTTACCATATCCTCATTTCGAAATGGCAGTTAACAGGAACAGTGGAGGTCAACAAAAGGTATGGAAGACCAAGAAAAATGTAAAAAAACAGCTGCTCCTAGGATTGCTAGAAAGACCCGCTTGACTAAAAAAGACATTCAGGAAGATTTAGCAGACTCTGGAGTTGTGGTACATTGTACTACTGTTCCGCAACACCTGTACAAATATGGGCTTCATGGAAAAATCATCAGAAGAAAACGGCTCCTGCATCCTCACCACGAAATTCAGTGTCAGAAGTTTGCAAAAGAACATGTTAAGAAGCCTGATACATTTTGGAAACAAAACCTCTGGACCGATGAGATTAAAATACAGTTGTCCCTCAAGTTACAATATTAATTGGTTCCAGGACGACCATTGTATGTTGAAACCATTGTAACTTGAGTAATTGGTGCCAAAGCCCCAAAATGTCATCCAAGATAAGAGAAAATGAAGATTAAAGAAAAAAAAGCAGATAACTAAGACAGATAAAACAAGTCATTGCATATAACAGTCAGGAATAGCTGCTAAATAGCAACTTATACAAGTATTTTACCAGAGAAGCGTCCTTGAATGGTTGGATCTGAGTCTGAGACATTGTATGTTGAGTCTGGTTTCAACTTACGATGGGTCAGAAAAGACCATTGTATGTTGAAAATATTGTATCCTGAGGCCATTGTATCTTGAGGGATCACTGTAGAACTCTTTGGCCTGATGAGCAAAGGATGTTGGGAGAAAAAAGGGCACAGAACTTCATCATGAAAAGAACACCTCTTCAACCATTAAGCATGAGGGTAAATCAATCATGCTTTGGAGTTGTGTTGCAGCCAACGGCATGGGTAAAATTTTACAGGTAGAGGGAAAAATGGATTCAATGAAATTCCAGCAAATTCTGGAAGCAAACATAACACCAACTGTAAAAAAGCTGAAGTTGAAAAAAAGATGGCTTCTACAAATGGATAATGATTAGAGATGAGCGAACATGCTTGAAACTGAGGAGGACGGAAGCGGCTGCCTGCGCCCATGCGAGCGCAGGGGAGCCAATCGGTACAGTGCTCGTTTCGAGCACATTCGCTCATCTCTAATAATTAATCTAAACACACCTCAAAATCCACAATAGACTAGCTAAAAGGTGCTAGCTGAAGGTTTTACCATGGCCATCACATTCCCATGATCTGAACATCATTGAAAATCTGTGAATAGACCTCAAATGAGCAGTACATGAAAGACAGCCCAGGAATCTCACAGAACTGGAAGAATTTGGGAAAAAAGAATGGATGATAACTAGAGATGAGCGAGCATGCTCGGCCGAGCGTACTCGGGAGCAATTTTCGAGTAGTAGCGTACGCATTTTATAATCTGTACACTAATGCGTATGCATCTTATAAATTTGTACGCTAATGCGTACAAATTACAAGATGCGTACGCATTAGCGTACAGATTAGAAGATGCGTATGCTACTACTCGAAAATTGCTCCTGAGTACGCTCGGCCGAGCATGCTCGCTCATCTCTAATGATAACCCCTCAAACAAGAACTGAAAGACTACAAGAAGCATTTACAAGCTGTGATACTTGCCAAAGGGGGTACTACTAGGTACTAACCAAGCAGGGTGCCCAAAGTTTTGCTTTAAGCACCTTTTCCTTTTTTGTTATTTTGAAAATGTAAAAGATGAAAATTTAAAAAAATGTTTTTGCTTAACCACTTCCCGTCCGCCCGTTGACTATAAACGTCCGGGAAGTGGTTATCTATCTCTGAATCGCCGTTTATAAACGGCGATTCAGAGATAGCAGCTGCACGCTAATCGTGCAGCTGCACAGTGGGGTACCTGCTGTCAGTGACAGCAGGGTACCCCAAAGAGAAGGCAGGGACCGTTCCCAGGGGTCCCTGCCTTCTAGATCGCTGTATACACAGCGCTCAACGAGCGCTGTGTATACATATCAGGAAGCGCTATTGCGCTTCCTGTTCCGGCCCGGCGGTCACGTGATCGCCGGGGCCGGGAGAGTGCAGGAGCTGCCGGGTCTCTCATAGACCCGATCAGCCCTGCACTGAGGCTGTACAGCATAGTATTATGCTGTACAGCCTCTCTGGGGATGTATTTCCCCTGTAACTGGGGCCACTATGTCAGCCCCAGTTACAGGAGAAATCAAGTGTAAAAAAAAAAAAAATAAAATAAGTGAAGTTAAATGTCCCCCTGAGGTCTTGTATGACCTTATGGGGGACACAAAGTGTAAAAAAATAAATAAAAAAGAAATAGTATCATAAAAAAAAAAAAAAAAAATCACATATATATAAAAAAAAATAATTTCCCCCCAAATATTTCATTAAAAAAGTTACAAATAAAAATAAATAAATAAAATTAAGCCAAAACAGCTTTTTTTGTCGCATCACCTACCAAAAAACATAATATTAAACAATCAAAAAGTCGTATGCATCCCAAAATGGTAGCAATAAAAACGTCACCTCCTCCCGCAAAAAATGAGCCCCCACACAAGATTATAGCCCGAAAAATGAAAAAAAAATGGCTCTTAAAAAACTGCAACACAAAAACATGATTTTTCTTCTAAAAATGCTCTTATTGTGTAAAACGTAAAAAAATAAATAAAAAATAGACATATTTGGTATCGTTGCGTCCGTAACAACTGGCTCTACAAAAATATCACATGATCTACCCCATCAAGTGAACTGTGTAAAAAAAAATATAGAAAAATGCCCCTAAACTGCTTTTTTTTTTTGTTAACCTCCCAAAAATTAGATTAAAAAGTGATCAGAAAGCCATATGTACCCCAAAATGGTGCCAATAAAAAGCACAGCTTGTCCCGCAAAAAATAAGACCTCACGCAGCTCAGTCCACAAAAAAATTAAAAAGTTATCACTCTTACAAACCATGACAAAAAATTCCATGTTAGAAAATGCAGATGCTGCTCCTCCCCTTCTGAGCCCTGGCGTATCCCCAAATAACAGTTTACGACCACATGTGGGGTGTTTCTGCAAACTGCAGAATCGGGGTAATAAATATTGAGTTTTGTTTTGTTGTTAACCCTTGATGTGTTACAGGAAAAAATTATTAAAATGGAAAATCTGCAAAAAAAGTGAAATTTTGAAATTTCACATCTATTTTGCTTTAATTCCTGTGGAATACTTAAAGGGTTAACAACATTTCTAAAATCAGTTTTGAATAGTTTGAGGGGTGTAGTTTCTAAAATGGGGTCATTTATGGGTGGTTTTTATTATGTAAGCCTCACAAACTGACTTCAGAACTGAACTGGTCCTTAAAAAAGTTGATTTTGCAAATTAGCAAAAATTGCGTCTAAAATTCTAAACCTTCTACTGTCCTAAAAAAATAAAATGACACTACCAAAATTATGCCAACATAAAGTTGACATATGGGGAATGTAAATTAAAAAGTATTTTATGGGGCATCACTATCTGTCTTAAAAGCAGAGAGATTGAAATTTAGAAAACAGTGGATTTTTTCAAATTTTCGGTAACTTTTGGATTTTTTTATAAATAAAATTAAAACTTATCGACTCAAGTTTACCATTAACTTGAAGCACAATGTGTCACGAGAAAACAATCTCAGAATCGCTTGGCTAAGTAAAAGCGTTCCAAAGTTATTACCACATGAAGTGACACATGTCAGATTTGAAAAATTAGGCCTGGTCAGGAAGGGGGGAAATGGATCAGAGCTGAAGTGGTTAAAATACAAAGGGGATGTATCATTTTTAACTTTATGCCTTGTGGAGATCATTTAATCTTCAACTTACTTAACTCTTCACAGTAACAGTAATAATGACCAGGAGTGCCCAAATGTTTGCACGCCACTGTACATTCTCACCCAGTGGGCATCAAATCTGTATGAAGTTTCAGTACAGAAATGTAAAGAATTGGTTCCAAAGTTTCTGGAGGAGTATGCAAGCCTGAAAATAAAGTAAATGCACAATACCACTATGCATCAGTTTAATCTCACATCACTGGTTAGATTTTTTTTCTGTATGTTATAAGCTAATTTTCAATTAACGTGTCCCTAAACTTTTACATAAACCTATTTTACAGGAATATGTGCTATGCAAGGCTTTAGTGGCGTGGCGATATGTTATGTGAGCTCCTGCATCCACTTGCTCTGCTAAAAGTCTGTGCAAATGTGGTAGGCTTTGAGAGAAGAGATCCGTTATTTTAGACAGGATAAGAAGTCCTTTTTCTAAAAAACAATGGATCTTTGACAGAACTGAGAAAAAAAAAGGAGCAAATGGAGGCAAATAAGCACAATGGACGATCAAAATAAAAGAATATTTTGTTTATTTTTCTGTTCTTCTACTGGATCAGAAGAACAGAAAACAAAATGGTGATGTGAACCTGGCCTTACAGTATTACAACTGAAGAAACTTTGGATAGTAAAGAGCTTTTTATTACTTAAGTGTCCATGTGCAAAGCTTGTTTTTACCTCGATGGTCATTACTCTGAATTCAGATAAGGCTGGCTGAAACCCCAGGAGCTCACAACAGTCAATGGCTGCACAAATTTAAAGGTTATCCCTCCATTAATCCACAAATTTTTCTACCCATTGGCCATCTCATGGAAACCCAGCCTGAAGGTAAAAAGGCATAGTGGTTGGTGTAATTGCATCTGTTAGAGCAGGGTTTCTCAACTCCAGTCCTCAGGGCCCACCTACCTGTCATGATTAGAGAATATCCCACAGAATGAATACCTGTGGCAAGTCCTGATGCATGGATACTAATCATATCACCTGCTCAATACTAAGGAAATCTGGAAAACATGACCGGCAGATGGGCCCTGAGGACTGGGGTTGAGAAAGCTGGTGTTAGAGGCATCCATGGGACCCATGAAAACCCTTCATCCACTGGACAGGAGGTAACTGTCAGGGTGGTTCGGGAGTCTGACCACTGGGATCCCAAACAATCATTAGAACGGAGTCCTGTGTACTTAGTGTGATTACATATGTGGCGTACATGCTCAAATGCCGCTCCAATCAAAACGAGACATGGGACACCAGTTCTCCCACTAGGTGGGAGATCCAGTGGCCAGACCCCCACTGGATCGAGGATCTAACAAGTATCCTCTATACAGTAGATAGGGAATAATGTGTTGTTACAGAATAAGTATTTAGGGCTTATTGTAGCAGCTGGATTTGTGGTTTCTGTCCACTGGTTCCCAGTTCCCAACCTTTTTTTTTTGCATCTTTTTCTGGCAGAAAGCCGCTGGGAGGCCACACAGGATCCGCCTCATTGTTTTCTGCGGGAGGCTGCTCTGCCAATCACGCACCCGCGGTTTATGGAAAGTAGGTGTCCTTTTTTGGACTGGCTTCAGCCATTATCCATGGCCTGAAAACAATGGGAGGTGGATTCCGCGCAGCCGCTTGACAGCTTTTTGGCAATGCGAACAATCTATTAAAAGGAATCACAGATTACACAGAATTCATTTCATTTAAAATAGTTTATTTACAAGTTCCTTAACAAAAGTACACTTCTGGTTACACCGAAAGAATTGACTGAAAAATGTACATTTCATGTTCGTAATGACAGTAACCATTCATCCTATATACACGATGTCTAGTCACCACTGTTTCCAAAATGTCATACTATGTACCACTGACCACAGATGCAGTGCTTATGGGTATTCTACTTCGGTTTCATTCATGTGGCTTACGTACGCAACGTTACAGAATAGAAATTATAATATGATTTTTCTTCTAGTCACTTTCCAATTTTAAAACAAATGACTACAACAAAAATGGGCAAGCAACTAGAGTACAAAGGAAAACTAGTGCATGCTGGGTAGACATAATCCATCATGCTTGACAGACTATGATACAACAACAACGCTCCAAGCCTCTCCCATTGGACGGAAGTTGCAGGTACATTACAAAAGTTGCTTAGAATTTAATTTGCAATTTTTATAGAAGGGTCTCCATGTCAGGATTATAGTTCTAAGTTTGAAACAGCGAAATTTACAAAATCATACCAGCACTGCATTGCACAGTCGTACATACAATATCCCATCGGCACCAAACCTCCCATGCTTAATGGACTCCTATATTTTACAACCTGATAACAGCTGAAATAAAACGCACATTAAAGCTTGCATCGGTATCAGTATTAAAAAAAAAAAAAAAAAAAAGTAAATGTTCTATATAAAGTAATACTGTGGTAAAAAGTTGCATTTCAATCTATACAATAAAACAGGCAAAACTGGAGCCGGAGACTCGTTGTGTCTAAATACAAAGAGATTTATAGAAATACAAGAAGTGTTAGTACAAATACATTAACCTATGAGCATGGTTTATTTAAATAAGGGCTAAGGCAGTAAGTATATGCAAATGAAGTCCATAGAAAGGATATTGGGAAATCGATACAAGAAGCTGTAGAATATAATTTAAAATAAAATCTTATTTTTAAGAAAACGAGAACATGAAAATGTAAACAGTCATATTCACAAAATGTACTCATTGGTCTATACAAAGGAAGTGTACAAGAAACCTATACGTATACAATCGCCACTCCTTCTCTGCTGCCATTTTAGTGTGTACAAGTGGTTAAATGTGCGGTCCACGTTATGAAGCTTGAAGGCAGCCTTGCCCATAACCAGTGTTGGCTTATATCGGGTGCAGCACGTCTAGCAGCTCAGTTTATGATTATACACCCCTATATTGAAGAGGCAACAGCATTAAATGGTAGCGTAATAGGCTACATGACAGGAGTCTGATGCATATGAGGTGCAATTTGTTCTTAAAATACATAAAGAAAAAAAAGCACAATACCTTGATGCCAAGCTGTGACAAAAGGTGCAAAGTGCTTCAAGTAGAAGCATTAAGCAAGCATAGGTTAGACCACTGCCCCTAATGATGGTTAGTCTGCTGGTTAGGCCGTCCGAACACAAATTTTCATGCAAAATCTGACGGCGTATCATGCCACGGTCATGCAATGACATCACTGCAAATAAATAGCAAGGAAAAAACATTAATGGTGTGAAGCGAAGCATGAAGTCTAATACCCTCAACCCAATCCAAGCCATACATGTCTTCTCATTTGTCTACAGAAAAATTTCACAGGGACTACTCTGTGTAGAACTTTGCTTTATATGAACGTATTGCTGAGGGCTTCAGGTGCGGACACACAGGGGCGGAATGGCCAGGGGGAATTTTTGGGGATGCATTTTGTAATGCACTGTGGTATTTGGCTCTGTTGGGGTGGTATAATGTGCCACAATATTATTGTACAGTATCGCTTCCCTGCCTTCCATCAATTTGGACCCAACTACAAAACGGGGCCAATTTTAGAATTTTTTTCAGGGCCACTTTAAGTTCCCAGTCCGCCCCTGTGTATGCATATGTATGTATGTATATCTATATATCTATCTATATATCTATATATAGTAAAGCTGGCCTTTCGGATAGCCAATTTGGCCAACGGCTATTCCTCCTGACCAGCTCATACATATGCATGCCACATGAGAACAAAAGGATCCTTCTTTCCCCACACAGCTGCCATCGGAGAGTCGGGACACCCCCATATAGAGCAGATGGTCGGCACGGTCCTGCCAACATTCATGTAGTGTGCATTGCCTCCTTAAAGGGCATCTGTCAGCAGATTTGTAGCAATAAAACTAGCTGACCTGTTACATGTATGCTTGGCAGCTGGAGGCATCTGTGTTTTTAATATATGCAAATGAGTTTCTAGGAGCAACAGGGGCGTTGCCTAGAGGTTCCGCCATGCCTGCAACTACCGCATCCTCTGTACTTTGATTGACAGGGCCAGGCAATGAAAACGTTATCACACCCGGCTCTGTCAATCAAAGTGGAGTGGAAGCAGTGGTTGCAGAGAAAGTGGAGCCTCTAGGAGTAAGAACAATGCACCCATTGCACCTACATACTCAGTTGCATATATTAAAACTTCATTTTTCTCAGTAATACGGACACGTGAACATGGGACCAACACAGATGTCTTCAGCTGCTAAGTGCACATGTAACAGGTCAGCCAGTTTCACAGGTACAAGTCTCCTGACAGATGCCCTTAAAGATTTTCATAGTTAAAAATGCTGGTTTTCCATCCAGGTTGGGGCTACTGCAATAAAACCATGGATTTTCTTTATTATACCAGAATTTTATGTAATTTTCCACTCTTTTTCTTTTCTTTATTATAAGGTCTATTATCAGCTTTGTTCATTCCCAGCTGAAAGTGCACTTTCTAGTGGAGTGTCACAAGTTCTACATTATCAAAGAATATAACATGCATCAAGCTCATTGTTCTATGCTTGTCCTTGGATATCTGTAGCATTCTCGAGATGTGCTCTGCTACAAATTTCAATTACACTAGAACAGGAACAAAGAAGCATAAACTGAACATAGGAGACATTCAGAATCCTAATGGATTGGGTGCAATGATGGAACGCAGCCGAGTTACATTCTAGAATTGTAGGTTTTTGCTTATTCAGCTCCACAGAATGGTACATTTTCATCTTTGGAGAAATCATGCACACACTAAAGGATGGAAAATGAACATTCAATTTCATGCATTGCTACAGTGCTACTAAGGGAGTCTTCCCAAGAATGACTTTTTGCTAAATCTTAGTGGATTAGGTCATAAATTACATTGCAACCGGGATACAACCACATAACCAGAATCTCAGATAACATCCACCTGTACGTCCTGACCTATATGCCATAAACAGGTAGAAATTCTTTCATATCATCATTTGCTGAATCAAGTTTACAGTTTGTAAATGGTATCTGTAACAAAAAAAGATGCTTTACTCTTAGGTCATCTGTAAGAAGATGAAGGGGACCTTCTTGGCACATCAGAAGAAGACACAAACCCTATTAGCATTTGGGCTCAGAGGCACTAGCTGACATATAGTGAGCACAATCTTTGGCACACTGGTTTACTTAGATGGTGTTCTTCATGATACATGCTCCACATGATAAAATCTAAACTATTATATGTGCTTTATTACAGGCTCTGGCCACTTTCTGGTTACCGTTGACCAATGTGTTTGTAAGATGATTATATGATATACTAATATAGTCTTTGTTGAAATTCTCTTGGCATTTTCTATATTTCATAAAGTATGCCCAGTTGTTGGCCAAGTCTTCTGTGCTTTCCACACATAAGTCCTGACGATAAAATGGCTGCTGATGGAGGGTCTTGTAACCAGACAAATCATTCAGTCTCTCCCATTCAAGTACAGTGCAAATCTGCTCTTGAACTGAAGTTTAGCGCAGATCCAGTTAGATTGGATGAGGCTGAAGGATATGTCTGGTCACATGACACTTTATTGATGGCCACATTATGGACAGGACCTCCATGCAGACAGCACATATGATTTGCCCAATGAGGGCACATGGCTTAAGAAACGACACAGAATATAATCAATAATAGCTAATTATTAGTAAATGTCATATTGTCATCTTACATACACACTTGACCAGAAAGTGGCCAACCCCTTACATTTTTTAGTAACCCATCTTACAGGCATCAAAGGAGGTTTGTCCCACCATAAAGATAGGTGGCAAGTACCTAATTGTTGGGGGTCTGACTGCAGGTACCACCACCAATCAAGCTAATGGGGTCCTGCGGTCTTCTGAGCAATCTTAATGCATGCTGCCAATCCATCTCTGTTAGTGCTGCAGCAGCTATAGTGATGAATGGAGCAGTGGCTGGCATGCATGTGTGGTGACCACTCCACTCATTCAAAGTACCCTGGTCTCGTGACCGGTGAGTTCCCATCGGCCAAAACTCCACCAATAACATCTTATGGTAGGAGAACCTCTTTTAAGACATTACAGAGCACTCAAAGTGTTTGATCATGCATCCATAAACAATGCAAATCAATGAGTACTGGGTGTTGAAAGTACATATAAAGGCTTGCGTGGATAAGTAACTTTATGGTTGTATCCAGGGACATGTCCACTGATACTAAGCTGAACACATAAGGCTACTTTCACACTAGCGTTTTAAAATTCCGGTATTGAGTTCCGTCATAGGGGCTCAATACCGGAATAAAACGCTTCAGTTTTGTCCCCATTCATTGTCAATGGGGACAAAACTGAACTGAAGACAATGGAATGCTCCTGAAAGCATTCCGTTCCGTCTTCAGACCGGAGAACAAACCGCAGCATGCTGCGGTTTGCTCTCCGGTCCAGGCATCCGCACCAAGACGGATCCGGAATGACCCCCAATGCAAGTCAATGGGGGTGGATCCGTCTGGTGTGACCATAATGGTAACCGGATCCGCCCTCCATTGACTTTCAATGGAGTCCATTACGGATCCGGGTACACATAGACACATACAGACATAAACATACACACACATAAAGACATACAAACACACATACATACTTACATGCTCCCCGGCAGGTCTTCGGAGCGTCAGGACGGCTCACACAGGTCACGATTCCCCACAGCGCCCTCTGCTGGGCGCCTGGTGGAATCGTCATCTGCTTTCAGGAGCATTCCGTTGTCTTCAGTTCAGTTTTGTCCCCATTGACAATGAATGGGGACAAAACTGAAGCGTTTTATTCCGGTATTGAGCCCCTATGACGGAACTCAATACCGGAATTTTAAAACGCTAGTGTGAAAGTAGCCTAATCGGTTTAGATTGTAAGCCAGTCTGTCCAAAAAGGTGGCTGACAACAAACGCAATCTGGTCGACTGTGAAGTATGTGGTTAAGAAAGGTCTGTTAACCCATAACTCAATAGACACAGTCTTTTAGCCAAAGCATTACATATTTTAATATTAGTATTAATGTAAGCAGATGTGTAATTTAGCAGAGCTATAATCAGAAAGAGTTAGGACGGCTCTAAGTAATCCACCCACAGAATATGCAAATGACATATCAAAGTCAATCACAAACCTGGTGTATGTCAAACATGAGCAGAAAGTGTGATTACCAATTCTAAACAGGACAAACTGTTAATATCCCCATGCTGTAATGTAAGGTCTTCTGCTATAGTTTACACAACATGGACTCAATTAAGCACTGTGGAAAGTAACAGAATGGTATGTAAATGTACATATGGCATATAAATCCATGGGAAAAGCTTAAAGTGTACCTTAACTTTTGAATAAACGTTATTAAAACATACTCTAAATGTGATAAAACGAATCCTTTTTTTTTTAACAATTTTTCTTGAGAAATAGGCTTCTGAAGTTCAGGTGATTGTGGCACTTTGGAATCCGTACACTCGTACACCACTGACATGTCAGCAGTGTACTGGTATACTCCATTGTGGGGTCGTAGTGAGCACTGAAAGGCAAGGGCAGCCATGTGCAATGCGGGCCTCCTGCTTGAGCTCGCTCTGCTAAAAGCCTGTATCGATGGGCTATCTAAAGCTTTAATCGGAGCGCAGGCAGGAGCTCTGCAAAGTACATTGCTGCTCCTGCTCAATAGCATAGCAGATCAGTGACGTTCTCTGCAGGGCTTTTGACAAGCGGAGCGGGCACAGGCAGGAGCAGCAGCGACGTGTGCTCCTGCCTGTACAGCGCTCAGTGTAGCCCCGCAGTGGAATACGTACACCGCTGACATGTTGGTGGTGTACCAGTGTGCGGATTCCAAAGTGCTATAGGTTCATATTTCGCAAAGAAAAGAAAAAAAAAAAAGTATATTACAATATAGATTTTATGACATTTAGAATAGGTTTTAGCAAAATGTTTAGGTACACCATACAGGAGAGCCCAACGGTGTCTTTTTGATATTGCAGCATTTAGGTTTATTCCATACAGGTTAGGTTTGGGTGGAAGCCTTCTTTAACTACTTATTACTGTCCATCGATAACATAATTGACAAAAAGGGTCTCCAAGCCTAAAGGTGACCAAATATTTATTTACAGTAACCAAGCTTGGCTTGTACAATCGACCCTACTCTACTAAAACAACAAGAGATATCCATACTGGAAGGGTGCAGGCTTAAACTCTGGACTCCTAGCCAACAATTTGGGCTCACAATAGCCCAAAATGACTGTATTCTTCCGCCATGAGACAACACTAATTCTTGTCAATAGATCTGCCTAATAGTTATGTATACACTGTAATGTCAGGTCGAGATATGGATGAATTAACATGGTTTCCATAACAAAACCATTAATGAACGTTTGCATTAAAAATACATTCTTGTCAGCATGAGAAAATGATTATGCTAAAGCAGTGCTTGCGTCATGAGAGTTAGCAGACCCCTTGGGGGGGTTTAAAAACACTACTCACCTCTAATCCCCTGCAGATCCAGTACAGATGCATTGACGGTCTTCCACAGGACTTCATTTACAAGCTATCAAACAAATGATGACGCTGGTAGCAGGATCACTGGATGCAGTACTCGGAGGTCATGTGCCATATTACTGGCATCACCACTTGGCAGTACGCAAGCTCAGATCAATGGGGCACCACAGATACATTGGTGCTGGATCAGCAGGGGATTGAAGGTGCGAGCAATTTGTTATTCTAGATAATTTGTTACAACTTGCTGGCTAGATGACTTGCATAGTTTTATGGATAGAGAGCAGGTAGGCTCATAAAATAATAAAACAACTTAAACTTTCCTTCTGGAGCACCCTCTGATCCAGCACCACTGCTCCATCCTTTCAGTCGGTGACGTTGGCTTTGGCTGCAGCGGAGGTGTCTCATATATCACTGCAGCCAACCAACGGCCTCAACAATCTTGTGACATACACCACAGGCTGCAGTGGTATATGGGACATCACAGGTGCAGCCTGGGGAAGAGGGAGGAGAAGCAGTGCTGGATCGGAAGGGGCTTGCTTAGGTAAACTTAAGTTGCTTTTGCCCATAAAAACTTTCAACTCAGAAAAACGCAAGAAGAACCATAGGTTTGCAGCTGCATGCTTTACCTTAACCATCAACCTCATCATGAAGTTACAGGACAGTATAATCCACCCTATATGTTAATGTCTAGCATTATCCTCGGAGCTGAACATTTCCCCTGAATTCCTCCTGCTTATTAACTTTAAGCAAAGCTTTCATAACTGGTCACAGGTGGCCTAAAAGAAGACAAACTCCACCTTCAAAGACTGACACTTCTCTCAAAGGCAGTTACATCCTCAAATTCTAAAATAATCATTTATACATACAAAAGTTTTAGGTTATGGCCACATGGCATATTTGGCTGCAGACTTCACTGTATTCATTGCAAAGGATGTAATCAGCGGCACTGCTACGGTAAAATTCTGCAGAAGAAAATCTCCAGCATTTCTGCCATGTGTGGACATACCCTTAATCTTCTCAGCATCACGCCTAGGAAACAGTCTAAAGATGCTCCTAAACATTATCATTTTGTTGGCGAGATCCAACAACAATACAATCTCTATGGAGGGGGATATCTATAGAGACATGGGTAACATGGATTGAACAGGTTCCTGTCAGACATAATCGGCGCTGTTCTTTCTGTACAAGTTCAGTTAGTGGTCTCCAATAAAGTCTATAAAGAGTAATGGAAGAAATCTACTTGGCAGTTTCCTTAGCTCTCCTAGACCTGCGTCTGATATGTGATGTCACTGACAAGTACGGTAGATGCCAGAGCCAAACAGTCGTGTGTAGTCTAAAATGTAAAGAACCCAAGATATAGTCCCATTCACAAGCAAATAAAAAACAAAACACACTAACAGAACATATAGGAGCCAATTTACAGGTGAATTTAAAGTGCTACCTTAGCGTCCACATAATAGACCAGTTACCGCATACACCTGCACATTCATAGTGGCACAAATTCTGTTCATTTTAGGTTGTGAATAAGACATGCAAATTTTGGACAATTAATTGGAACCCTTTAAGACCCACTAGTTCATCTCTGTGGGTTCGGCTAAAATCATGAATGAATGCAAATATATCAGTCTGGTTTGAAATTCGTACTAATGTCTAAAATGTCTATAAAATAAAATGACATAAAAACCCACTAATGTAGTCAGACAGAGCATTCCAAGTCAAAGTGCATCCTGGGAGCCCAGCCAATTGTAGCACCTACGGGTTATGTACATTATTCCTGAAAATGCAGATGAACATTCTGTGCATACAAATGGCTTCTTTCAGGCAGATTAATACATCACCCTTTAACAAGACAAAAGATCATCTCTAAGAAATGTGACCACATGCTTGCAGGTATGTACATTGAGGAGGGCATGTGCAAATGAACAATTTAAGACATCATGTGCCAACAACCATGAATGGTTTTGAAAACGCTGCATGAGCACATCAAGAACATCCTGGAAATTCAGTTCCTTCTTCTAAACGTACATGAAGGCTAAGTTCACATCCGCATTGCGTTTTCCATACGTCTCTCAGAAATATGGAACAGAAAAAAAAATCCCCTTTCTAAAAAAAATTGGTATTAAAAGGGATAGTTTTTTTTCCCCATTTTTCTGTTCCCGTGACAGAACAGGAGTCCTAAAACCCAATGCTGAAGTGAACTTGGCCTAAGACTATTATGCACGCTTCAACCTTTGCCATACAGTGCCTGGGACAGCATGGATGGATGTGCTTTATCTTTAAAAAAAAAAAAAAAAAAAAGCCCTCCTGACATTAATTTTGGAAGTCCATAAAATGAACAGGAATTGCCCTCCCAGGGTTTGTCCATCCAGACTCATGTAGGGCATAATAACATGATCTCCACCAAGATGGCAGCGGTGGGAATCATCATTCAGAAGATCACATAAAAAGACCAGCCAGTTTGTTATTTAAAACTCACAAAAGAGAAAAAAAACATGAGCCTTACGCTTCTTTCTGGTGTAAAGCTGTTTGGCACAAGTCAAAGTAAAGAATATTAGAAATGACAAACAAAGAAAAGACTGAAATGGGACAAACGTATTAAAAAGACAACGGACAAAGTAAAAGCACAATGGTGACATTTCCTGAAATGCAGCTATGTGCAACACAAGGTTATGGTGCAGATTTCCTGGTATAAGGTTCTTCTACCTCGCTGTGGCCGGCTGTACATGCCCTGGATAAGACCTTCTGGAACTTGTGGCTTGTCTTTGTCTGGCAAGGAATGACTGTCCCGAACCTGTACTTGCCAGTCTGTCTTCTGCAGCTTTTTTATGTAAAGTCATACCCTGAGATGACAAATAAGGCACGAGGCATCAACAAGAGTACAGGTACAAGAATATTGGCAGCTCAATCCACATGACCATTTATTTCTATCTTTCCTTAAAAGGGTTGTGTTACTTCGGCTCATTTCCATGGTTACGACCACCCTGCAACCCAGTAGCGGTGGTCGTGTTTGTACACGATAGGGAAAAGCACCAACCTACGTGCAGTGAAATGGTCCTGTCCACCAGAGAGGCCGATGCTTTTTCATATAGTGTGCAAGAACCATGGAAACGAGCCATGTATAACGTGATAGAAAAATGAATCCAGCCAGCAAAGGAAGCAATATGGACAATAACAATACATTAGTAAGTGCTTTGTACTAACTTTCTCTACATGATGAATGCCACTTACTGAAGTGAGACAACCCCTATAAAGTTCTGTAGTGCTATACTTATAACTACTATTGGCTACTTCCTAAGCCATCTTTCTCACGAGCGATACGGATTGTGTCAGGATCTGTTCAGGAGAAAAAAAAAAACTGATTGTGTTGCACCCATGTTCAATAAGTTTTTTCTACGATTGCATTCAGTGTTTGTGTTTTTTCCATCAGGATTGTAACCGGATAGAATGTGTTTCTCATGCTCATGAAGAAAATCTGAAGAATAACCATCTACATCTCCT
Organism: Rhinella marina; assembly: GCA_900303285.1. Classification (NCBI taxonomy): domain Eukaryota; kingdom Metazoa; phylum Chordata; class Amphibia; order Anura; family Bufonidae; genus Rhinella; species Rhinella marina. Next base: position 197,393 of record ONZH01010900.1, on the reverse strand, counting down.
AGCCAACCAACTAATCTCAGATGGTGACTGTTTGTTTCTAATTGTAAAACAGTTCCTCAAAGTGCAAACAATCAAAATAATTTTGGCGTCCACTCTTGCTACTACCGAGTCCTTCAACAGAACAGAAAAACTGAGAAGTGGCTTATCAAAATCCCACTCACTTGAAGCATTTTCGATCCTAGCAGGGAAGCAACTACAGGTGAACCTTCTCATTGCTCAGAATACCTGTGGTGGTCAGAGTTAACAAGGGTTACAGAAACCGCCCAGAGCTTATGCAGCTTCTGTAACTCAGGAGCTACAGAAACAGATGAGCTCACTGTGCTATGAATACTTGACTGATTCCGTAACCAGGCCATCTCTGGCCACCACAGATGACAATCTAAAATGGGAATAGCCAGTCTCTGACAAGTCTACAAAATCTGAATTATATTGTATTAATTATTTCAAATTCTTACCATATTATACCATGCACTAACAATCAACTTTTCTTCTTGATCTCTCTGTGTCTTCGTTTTCTCATACTCTTTCTATAAAAAAATGAAACAAATACATTTGAAAAAAAGGTGTTTTACTTTACTTTTTAATTTTAGCAAATGCAACAAAGACTTTTCATTTTACACAATAGTTATATAGGCTTCACTGACTATACTTACAGGGATATTTCCATCTCAAGTACTTATGGCACGTGCTCAGGATATGCCATATACTAGGGGGTTGGCAGTAATCTTCCACTGAATTCTTGTGTTAAAGTAAGCAAGTTGCCCTCAACTTAAGGCTAGTTTCACATTAGTGCTAGAGGTCTGGCAGGCTGGTCCAGCAGGGAACAGCCTGCCGGTTCCCTCTGCATCCCAGCATTGCCAGAAGCTTGAACGTCTCCATTTGGCCCCATTAAAGAAGAACTCACAAAAAAAATTTTACTCCATGTCCTGCTAGAAATGTACATGATAAAAATCTGTAGTGAATGTCATTTTCTTACCAGTGTCTGAATTTTTGAGTTATATCATCCTGAAGTTTCTTATCTGTGTCATGTGACTAGAAATTAGACCCACCAACTCACACATAGACTTATGCGTGGACAGGAAGTCTAATTCTCTATGTATTCCTATGAGACTGAAAGTGAGGCTCCCATAGGAATGAATAGAGCAGTTACTGGCTTTCTGTCCTGGGTCAGTTGGAGGTCAGGGAGTTGGTCACATGACCCAGCTCCAATAAGAAGAGAGGTTTTTACTCACAGAAACAGTCACTGATAAGAAAATGACATTCACTACAGATTATATCATGCACCTTTCTAACAGGTCAGAGAATAGAAAAATTTGCGGGAGTTCTTCTTTAACTATAATGAGGACAGGTGGAAATCCAGCCGCAACTTGGCAAATAAAGCAAGAAAACCACAGTGTGTAGCATTCTAGATTCCGGCAATGCCAAGAGATCCGTTGTTCCTTGCTGGCTCCCTAGAGTTAGTGTGAAACTAGACTAACTTTCATACATAGTTAACATTGAAATAGCTCACAGAAAAGGGTCATGGGACCCCTGTTCAGCCAGTAGGTAGAGGTTACATATGTTATACAATAAATGCTCGATATGTAGCGTCTATATGTGCTTGCTGAGAATACCCCTTTAAAGCCCTTTGTGACACAATTTGAAATATCAGCAGTATGGATTATATGTGCCTGATGATGTGAATGTACCTGACGAAGAGGGCTTTGCGCCCTTAAAAAGCGTTGATGTTACATTTTACATATACCAGTCTAGACGTCTTCTGGGGATAGCACCTGGATTTCGGTTAGCTTTTCTTCTGCAATTCTTCTAGCATGTATTATATGGCATATAGATAGGCATTTTTTAATAGGCAGCTCCTTTAATTTTATGCCACTGCATGGTAGAATAGACTACACCGGGGGAGCCTAAATATTGTAGTAGAAGCAGTACACTCTAGCAACTTAGGGTGCTACTACACTTCCGTTAGGGACTGTGAGTAATGCTTGCACTTTATCGCTAATTGCCGCTGTACATGGACTTGCCATTGTTCCAAGTGATGGTGCAGCTAGGTAATTAGCTGTAAAGTGAGGAACCAGTGATTGCTAAAGGAAGTGTAATATCATCCATAGACTGGATTCACATATAAGGTGTTCTGGACAGACAGTGGGTTTAATGACCCAATCGCACATCATAGGGATCTAAGAGGCAGCGAGTCCAGTCATTACACCCATGGTTGGGCCAGGACACACATCTGAAGACTGGAATGCAGACATGAATCTGCCTGTATACCAGACTGGACCCTGCAGTCAGTGACAGATACAGTAGTACAGTTGTCACTTTAGCACTTTAGTGTACTTTTCAATGCAGGCTAGGGCTCATTATTAAAATTCAATCTAGTTCACTAGCTATAAACATTGAAGCCCTGCAAAAAAATGATGAGAACCATGTTTTTTTTTGTTAAATTTCTCAACTAATGCAGTGGGAAACAAAGTTGAAAAACACATCCTAAAAATTATCCTTTTAGGTAATCTAAAAAGTAATAAATCCCCTTCTGTTAAAAAATCTGGAAACTAGGGTCAGATGTAATCTACAATATGTATTTCTGCTGTTTTGGCGTAAAAAAGGAAATTAAAGCAAAGTTCCCTTAACACTCACCTCTAAAGAATGGAACATTTTATCCTTTTCTTGAAGTTGATTTTTCAAAGCTTGGATCTCTGGCCCCGATCCCTGATTCTGTTTTGGATCCAAGGTGCGAATAACCTACAAAAAAAACAAAAACATAGTACATCTGGGATTAGAGGAGTGGGACACACAAAAAGGCACCTGCCTCATCACTTAAAGCATAACTGTTGTTCCAATTGAAAAAAAAAAAGAAATGTTCAGTGATGCTACTAAGGGGTTGTTCACATATCAGTTATTTGATCAGTTCTTTCCATCAGTTATTGTGAGCCAAAACCAGGAGTGGACACTAAACAGAGATCAGGTATAATGGAAAGATCTGCACCTGTTTTTGACCCACACCCGGTTTTGGCTCACAATAACTGATGGCAATAACTGATCAAATAACTGATATGTGAACAACCCATTACTTTTGTAATATATTAAGAAAATGTGTAATTTAAAAAAACAAAAACTGCCTCTAAAGTGTCCCCTTACCAAAACTCTAACCAAGCATTATTAAAGAAAATCCATCTACAGCTTTCTGCTAAATACGCTGAATGCAGCTTACTGCCAGATGCAGGCTTCTCAGCCTGCCTCTGACTCCCTAAGTGTTACTAACCAATTTCAATAAGGCGTTTACTATGATTTATACTAAGCGTCTCTGTCTATATCATCTGCAGCAATCAGATCTTACAGTAAAGAGTGCATTAGACCGGCAGACTGTCTGCCAGATCTAACAAGCGTTTGGCTGCTTAGCAATGATCTGGCAGTGTAATACTGCTGCCGATTACTCAATGAGCAGGTTTGCTCGTTTATCAGGCAATTGGAATCTTTCAACAGATTTAAAAATCATTGTTTGCTGGTGGCAGATCGTGCCATCTAATATCAACAATCCCCTGCACGATCACTGTATGTAATTGAGCATTAAAGGATATATACACCTTTGGAGTAATTTTTTTTTATGATTGCATTTAACTTATTTTTGGCTAAAAATCATATTTTCAATTGGTCTTTATTAAAAATATTGAGCTGTTCAGTCACAAAGGGTTAACAGTTTGTCTAGCTGGGTGATTGGTACTTTCACTTTGTGTGGTAATCTAATTACCCTTATCTGTAAGAGAGGTCATAAACACTTATTTTAAAGGGACACTATCGCGAAGAAAAAATTTTTGATATGTTTTACAACATAACAAAAGCAGGTTTTAACATAATGTATTTTTCAAATTGTGTAAATGTTTTTTTTTTTAATTCAGTTTTCTTGCCTTACATGGGGGCTGCCATGTTGGAAGTAAAGTGTGACAGTCTGGATTTACAACACAATGGCACCTCAGGCATGTACATAGGCTTCCTCAGTCGCTGCTGACCCTATAGAGAATGAATGGAAGATGTGAGCCCGCCCCTGTGATGACACCAGTAACACACAGCCAGGTCCTCCCTCCTTGCTGCTGGGGACTCAGAAACAGAGTAGATGGAGGTTCTTGGGGCTGTAGGACCTTAGTGATGTAATCGGCCATGTGACCAGTGGGGGAGGAGACTGAGGAGCAGAGATCTGTGTTTTTGTAATGAAGCCATTGTCTCATCTTATCTTGCTGAAGCAGTGATGTCACCGCTGAAGGTGTGAATTGGTGATGTCATTGGTACCACCTACTGCCTACTTACAGGTTGCTCAAAGCCTCATTTGGCCAGCAGAGCTCCCCCTGGTGACCAAAGATGGTAAATATGGTAAAATCTAATATTTATTTATATTTCACACATTGGAATTTTTATTTATTTATTTATTTATTATTTCTTACAAATATATAATAGATTTTTTTAGCATAAATAAAATATAGAACAGGTTTTTGTGATAGATTCCCTTTAAGTGTACTATATGCTTGTGTCTAGCAGTTACTTATTGCTGCAGCACTGTTCTCTGTGAAAAAAAGGGAAACAGGGAAAAACTAACAGAACCTAGGAAAACAACAAATATAGGTATCATGATGCATTAGCATTGAATTGCAGTAGAGGGGAGAAACAAAAATAAGAAAAGGTCCTGAGTTACCAGAATAGGGTCAGCAACCTGGCATACATAATACAAAACCTTACAATCAATGCATCCTGCCAGACTTGTGCCCTCTACCCTGGGGATCCAACTCTAGACCATTCTTCCGAGATGATGAAGCCAAGGGCAGGGAAACCAGTTGGTACCGACTTTTATTGTGATTATTATGCTCTTTTTGAAGCCTGTCAGCTTGTAAGTATAATAAAGTGAGCAAGGCAACCATGTTTTTTAGTGGATTTCACCCAGCTTTTGAGCCATGGAAGGAACACACATACTTACATTATAAGAGAATCAACATGTTTCATAGTATGTTCAGTGTTAAGTGCAGAAGAGTGTGGAAGGTCACTTGGACTCCACAACTCAGGAATATCCATGTCCGAGAATGTGCTGTCACTCCTTTTAGAAACATGAGAGGGATGCTGAAGAGTTAGATTTCTGGCATTGTTTCCCACCATCCATGTTGTCAGTGTGAGATATAAATGCAGGTAGAGAAGCAGTGTTGGGGAACATAGTCTTACGCAGGGCTATTGCTGAATATGTCTTCTAAGAAAGGTACAAATGAGGGGAGATTGTTGTCTCTTGAGCCTTCATTTGAAGGATCAGTGCCAATAAAATAACAGTGGGTGGTGTTGAGCGAACTTGTGTTTTCAAGTTCGGCGTACAAGGTTTTCGGGTTCAGGTTATCTAAGAATTCCTTTATAGATTTCCACTACCACGGACCATAAGTTATATATAATCCGTAACGGATTTCTTAGATATCCCGAAACTTGTACGCCGGACTTGAAAACACAAGTTCGCTCATCCCTAGCAGTGAGCTTTCTATGCCCCACAGATTTTCCTCTCTTTTTAAGAGTGATGATGAGAAATGAACAGAAGCACACCGTCACTCTTGAATTCCACAACTTCAAATTACTGCATTAACCAATACAATAATAATGCTGTCTGCTGGCAACAATCTAATAATGAATATGGAGGGAGAACTAGAGGTCCCACCACTACAGCTATGTTCTGTTACGTGGCAGATATAGTTCCCCAGCTCTCAGAGAGTATAGCAAGGAGAACACAAAATACTCAACTCACTCCCAGAGGATCCCCAGGTCTTCCAGGTGCAGACTGAGGGGTTTAGAAAAGATCAGGTCGCTGTGAGCTACTTGCTTTAGACAGCTATTTTCTACAGCAGCCAATTTCCACCCCATCCACCATTAATTTAAAAAAATACGTAGAATATTTCACTTACAGGTCATTATTGACTTTAGGTGATGAATAAAAAATATTGAATTCAATAATTTAGAATAAATTCTTACGCTTTTTGCTTTTTCTAGATATTTTTTGTAGCGCTCCTCCATTTGTTTCATGTCATCTTCTTTCTTCCGTAATGCTTCTTGCAATTCTTCAATTTTCATTGCTTTAACGTAAGCAAAGTTAAACAGTTAGTCATTTTACCAGGATTAATATATAGGTGAAAACCTATAACTCCTTTGCAGACCTCTGCGTCTCCATGGTTACAGACTACAATTTGACCCTGTGTAGTACGATGTAGTCATGCTTGTCTACATTAGTCACCTACATTTCACTAATGCCTACTCTGTGACACTATTATATATGCCCCTAAGAGGCCTGAAAGGACAACTTTCTCTTACGTGACTGAACAATAGGTTGTTGTGTCAGTATTTTTTAGACCAGAGAATGACCTCCCATTAAACACAATGGTCTAAAGAGACATCTGCTGCCCAAAAACAAAGCAGCTCTATGAGGATGAGCAATCACAATAGTGACTGCTCGTCCTCAAACTATGGAGATCTCTACATGTAAATGTAGAGCTTCACCTCTACTTAACCCTTTCACGACCGGAGGTTTTTTCGGTTCTGCATTTTCGTTTTGCGCTCCCTGCCTTCAAACAGCCATAACTGTTTTATTTTTCTGTTCACATAGCTGTATGAGGGCTTGTTTTTTGTGGGACAAGTTGTACTTTCCAACGCCACCATTTAATATTACATATGGTGTAGTGGGAAGCGGGAAAAAAATTCCAAATGGGGTGAAATTGCAAGAAAACCGCTATTCCACTACAGTTCTACGGGTTTCTTATTTACAGCGTTCGATGTGCATTAAAACTGACCGGTTACTTTCATTCTACTGGTCAGTACGAATCCGGCAATACCTAATATGTATAGTTTTTCCTGCGTTTAGATGGTGATAAAATAATTAGAAAGTTGCCCTTTTTTTTTTTTTTCCTTGTCATATCTTGACCCCTATAACTTTTTGGTATTTATGTGTACAGAGCTGTATGGGGGCTCATTTTTTGCGGGGCGGTCTGAAGTTTTTATTGATACCATTCTGGGGTGTGTATGACTTTTTGATCACTTTTTATTTAATTTTTTTTAGAAAAAAAAAGGGACAAAAAACTGCGAATCGCCATTTGGACGCTTTTTTCCGCCACACAATTCGCCGTATTGAAATTTTTTTTTTTTTATATTTTAAAAGTACGGGCGTTTTCGGTCACGGTAATACCCATGATGTCTATATTTATTGTTATTTAGGTATTTATTTTTTACTTATACGGAAAGGGGGGTGATTTGAACTTTTATATCTTTTTTATTTTTTATCTATTTTTTTAACTTTTTTTAAAAAAATTTTCTGTGATTATTTTAAAGCTCAAATATCATCTGATCTATTGTGTTTTGTTTTTTTTCTTTATGAGCAATTCATGGATTTACTAGATGCAGTTAAATCCATGAATTGCTCATTTCTTATCCTGGCCTGCCATCTAGTGGCCAGAATAAGAATTGCAGTTTGAAAACTGTAATCCTCACCAGCGAGGATTACAGTTTTCATATGGTGTACAGACACCCCGATTGGCCAATCGGAGCGTCTGTACACCACCCAGAAGCGTGGGCTTCCGGGTTCAGACGCATCCTGATGCCGTGATCACGTGTGATCACGGCATCAGTAAGGCCCAGGAAGTCGCCGCAGACGGAGGTAAGATGCGGCAAGTCTCTGCTGTTAGAAACAGCAGAGACTTGCCGGCCATGACGCCCGCCGCACCCGCGAGCGGGCGTCATGTCCCCGCACCGCCCGCGCGCCGTACATGTACGGCGCCGGTCGAGAAGGGGTTAAGGAGAAGCAGACTGTCAGGAAGGAATGCTTCCTTCACGACAATCTACTGCTCATCTGCACAAGTAAGTGTGCCTTAAAGGGGTATTCCCATCTCACAAATGTAGTTTGTATAATTAGATATAGCCATACCAATAATATTACTAATAGAATGTATTTATATAAAATGTACCATTTAGTAGTGGTGGCTGGTTTGCTCCTTTTCAAACCCGCTCTGAGGTAACTGCTGTATTGTGAATGCACATTTCATGACCATGCGGAGACACATCTTAGGGTTGTAGCATTTTTGTCTGCACTTCTAAAACGCAGAGAAACGGATCCTGTTCCAAGATCAATTCATCTCTATGGAGCAGGATCCGTTTATAAAGTCTGCGTTTTGGACGGATCCTGACCATTGTGTTTTGGATGGGTAGCGTCCAAAACGCAGATGTGAAAGCACCCTAAGATGTGTCTCCTCATGCTCATGTAATGTGTGTTCACAATAACAGGATTTTTGTAAAACTTACCGTAAAATCCCTTTCTTGTGGCTTCATTGGGGGACACAGCACCAGTGGGATATAGGCAGCTGCCACTAGGAGGCGACACTAGACAATCAAAAAGAGAGCTCCGCCTGGCAGCCTATATCCCTCCTACAGACACCAGGCTAGCTCAGTTTAGTTAATAAGCAGTAGGAGCCAAACAGAAAGATACAAACCAGTCTGAACCCGGGGACGAGAACTCAAGGAACAGCAAACAAGCCCGGGAAACAGAACAACCCAGAAAAAAACAGGGTGGGAGCTGTGTCCCCCAATGAAGCCACAAGAAAGGGATTTTACGGTAAGTTTTACAAAAATCCTGTTTTCTTGTGCCTATCATTGGGGGACACAGCACCAGTGGGACGTACAAAAGCAGTCCCAGAGGGTGGGGAAAAAGAACAATTCCCAAGTGGCCAGCCTAACGTATGGCGGCCTGCAGAACCCTGCGGCCCAGACTGGCATCAGAAGAAGCCAGGATGTGGACCTGGTAAAACTTGGTAAAGGTATGCACCGAGGCCCAGGTGGCGGCTTTGCAAACCTGGGACACCAATGCATGATGGCGAACCGCCCAGGAAGCTCCCACGGCCCTGGTGGAATGGGCAGTGACCCGGAAGGGGGGGGACCTGTCCCGAGAGCGATAGGCCTCAGAGATGGCGGCCGTAATCCAACGCGCAATGGTCACCTTAGAAGCGGCAAGACCCTTGCGGGGACCCTCAGGGATGACGAACAAGGAATCCGACCGACGGAAGGGAGCTGTGAGGGACAAATAGACCCGGATAGCTCGGACAAGGTCCAGACAGTGAAGAGAGCGTTCCCTAGGATGGGAAGGAGCAGGACAAAGAGAGGGAAGAACTATATCCTCATTGATGTGGAATGCCGAAACAACCTTCGGAAGGAAGGAAGGAAGGGAGAGGGCGCAAAACCACCTTATCCTTGTGCAGGACAAGATAGGGGGAGCGACAGGAAAGAGCGGCTAACTCAGATACTCGGCGGATGGATGTAACCGCCACCAGAAAAGCGACCTTCCAAGAGAGAAGACGCAGGGAAACCTCCCGCAAGGGCTCAAAGGGGGGACCCTGGAGCACATTGAGCACCAAGTTAAGATCCCAGGGCTCGATGGGGGGGCGGAAGGGGGGATTCAGACGAAGAACACCTTGCAAAAAGGTCTTCACCTGGGAGCGCAGAGCCAAAGCCCTCTGAAAAAGCACGGACAGGGCGGAGACCTGAGACCGAAGGGTAGAATGGCTGAGACCCTGGTCAAGGCCGGACTGTAAAAAAGAGAGGATCTTAGGTGTGGAGCAAACGAGAGGATGCACACGACGTTGCTCGCACCAAGAAAAAAAGGATTTCCAAACCCGATGGTAAATACGAGCCGACTGAGGCTTGCGGGCCCTAAGCATAGTCTGGATGACAGACTCAGACAGACCCCGAAATCTCAGCACCGCGGCTTCAACAGCCAAGCCGTCAAATTGAGCTGAGGTAAAGTGGGGTGGAAGATCGGCCCTTGAGAAAGGAGGTCTGGCCGCAGGGGAAGACGCCAAGGGGCGTCGGCCAGGAGGTGGATCACGTCTGCGTACCAGGACCGGCGAGGCCAATCCGGAGCGATAAGGATGGTGGGAACGCCGAGAGCCTTCAGCCGTTTGAGGACCCGCGGAAGAAGAGGGAGCGGGGGAAACAGGTAAATCAGGGAGAACTGATCCCAAGGGGTCACCAGGGCGTCCACCGCGAACGCGCGGGGATCCCGGACCCGAGCCACGTAAGTGGGGAGCTTGTGATTGAACCTGGACGCGAACAGATCCACGTCGGGGAAGCCCCACCGACGGCAAACCTGACGAAACACCTGTGGATGGAGAGACCCCTCTCCGTGGTCCAGGGACTCGCGACTGAGATAATCCGCCGCCCAGTTGTCCACGCCTGGAATGTGGACGGCAGAGAGAGCCGGGACGAACTGTTCCGCCCAGCAGAGAATCCAAGCGGCCTCCGCCATCACGGAGCGGCTCCTGGTGCCCCCCTGGCGGTTCAGATAGGCAACGGCGGTGGCGTTGTCCGTCTGAACCCGAACAGGGCGACCCCGGAGGAAATCGGTCCAACGAGTCAAGGCAAGGAATATCGCCCGAAGCTCCAATATATTGATGGGAAGGCTTGACTCCGGCAAAGTCCACGTGCCCTGAGCCGTCAGGACACCGAAAATCGCACCCCACCCGGTCAGGCTGGCATCGGTGGTGACGACCAGCCACTGGAGGGGGAGGAAGGAGCGGCCCTGAAGAAGAGCTGGAGACGTCAGCCACCAAAGCAACTCCCTGCGGACTGCCGGGGAGAGGACGATCTTCCTGTCCAGGGAGAGTGGAGACTTGTCCCACTGGCCCAGAATCGCTCCCTGGAGGGGACGAGAGTGGAACTGAGCAAATGTGACGGCCTCGAATGAGGAGACCATCTTGCCCAGCACCCGCATGCAGAAGCGGAGCGAACAGGGGGAGCCCGAGCGGAACTTGGAGACAGCCGAGCGTAGGGAAGAGATCTTGTCGCGAGGCAGGAGAACCCGAGCCGTCTCGGTGTTGAACAACATCCCCAGAAACTCCATCAAGCGAGAGGGGAGCAGGGACGACTTCCGGAAGTTGATCACCCAGCCGAAACTGGAAAGCAGATCGAGCGTGATCTGAAGGCTGGACTGAGCATCCTGCAAGGAGCGGCCCTTTACCAAAAGGTCGTCCAGGTACGGGATGACCGCCACTCCTCTGGCACAAAGGAGAGCCATGAGGGGGGCAAGGGTTTTGGTAAAAACCCGGGGCGCTGTTGAAAGACCGAAGGGCAAGGCGACAAATTGGAAATGTAGAGAACCGATGGCGAAACGAAGAAAGCGCTGATGACTCAGCGCGATGGGCACATGGAGATACGCGTCGCGTATGTCGATGGAAGCGAGAAACTCGCCCTGGTCCAGGGACGCGACCACCGACCGCAACGATTCCATGCGGAAGCGGCGGAGGCGGACATAGCAGTTGAGGTGCTTCAGATCCAGGATGGGCCGAACAGAGCCGTCTTTTTTGGGGACGGTGAACAGGTTCGAGTAGAAGCCCTGAAAGCGCTCGGAGGGGGGGACTGGAACTACAACCCCTTGAGCAAGGAGGCGGTGAACAGCGCGGGAAAGAGCCAAAAGCCCTGCAGAAGAGCGGGGGATCCGAGACGGGAAAAAACGAGGAGGCGGAAAGGACGCAAACTCGATTTTGTATCCGGAAGACACCACCTCCCGTACCCACGCGTCAGTGACGTGGGCGAGCCATACCTCCTTGAAGGAGAGCAGACGACCCCCCCACCCGAGGGGAAGACTCGAGTGGGGGAAAGCCTTCAGGAAGAAGACTTGGGGGCAGGGCCCTTGGAAGGGCGGGAGCGCGGCTGCCAGGACGGCCGGGGCTTAAAGGAGGGCTTCCCAGAAGAGGCGGCTGAGGGAGCACCCTTCGAGGACTGCTGACGAGCAGGGGCTTGGAAGGAGCGAAAGCGACTGGAACGCTTCGGAGGCTGGGAGCGCCTGGGCCGGTTCTGTGGCAACAAAGCACTCTTGCCACCGGTGGCGTCAGAAATAATCTTGTCCAACCGCTCCCCAAAAAGTCTGTTTCCTGAAAAAGGAAGACAAGTAAGAGCCTTCTTGGAGGCGGCGTCAGCCGACCACGATTTCAGCCAAACAGAGCGACGAATGGCAACGGAGTTGGCCACAGCCCGAGCAGACAGGCGAGCCGCTTCCTGGGAAGCATCACACAGATACTTAGAGGCATGAAGAATCTGTGAGGCTAGGGACAGCAGATCCTCACGAGGGACCTCCGAGGAGATGTCACGGACCAGTTGCTTGGCCCAAGCGGAGCAGGCCTTACTGACCCAAGACGCCGCAAAGGAAGGGCGAAGGGCAGAACCCGCAGCAATGAAAACGGACTTGGAGAACGTGTCAATCTTCTTGTCCACAGGATCAGTCAGGGACGCACCGTCCGCTAAGGGGAGGGTGGTAGATTTAGACAGCCGGGAGACAGGGGGGTCCACAGTAGGTGGGACCGTCCAGGCGGAGACTAAATCCGCAGCAAACGGAAAAAGGGCTTCTGTCCGCTTAGAGGAGGGAATGCGCCGGTCGGGGTGCTTCCATTCCTTGTCCAAGAGATTCTCAAAGTCCTTATGACTAGGGAATACCAGCGGTTGCCGCTTATGGCGACTAAACGAAACTTCGCCTCTGGCCGCAGAGGGAGATTCGTCCCGGATATGGAGTGTGTCCCGCACTGCACGGACCAAGGCTTGCACCGCAGAGGCCAGATGGTCCTCCCTGTCAGACCCTGAGGCAGAGTCACAGGAGTCCCCCGAGGCGTCAGAGAGGTGTTGCTGAGAACCGCCCGCAGTGGACATTTCCGGGGAAAGGTCAGAGGAACACCGGGAAGGTGACCGAGAAGGGGAACGCCGGCGCCTCTTGGAGGACCGTCCCCTGGAAGGGGAGTCAGGAGACACCTGAGGAGGGGTCGCAGAGGGGGGCGCCTGGGACGGCAACCGGTCAATGGCGTGGATCATGACCTGAGACAACTTAGAAAGGTCACCGATCGCCTGGGTCAGGGACCTAGCCCACTCGGGTGGGGCCGCAACCGAGCCAGAAGGAGCGGGAGCCTCAGTGGGAAGGGTACCAAGGGTAAGGCAAGGCACACATAGGGAGCCAGACTGACCGCTAGGGAATTTTTGACTACAGCGAGCGCACGCAAAGTGCGTCGCCACAGCCACCGGAGCATGCTGCCTTGGGGGGTCGTCCCGGGGACCAGACATGGTGAAGGGCCCAACGGACAAGCAATAGCCTGGGGAAAGAGGAGTATCACCCACTGGGTGCCTACCAGACCCTGGAGCAGCAGTGCAAGCACTGGAGAAAAACGCTGCAGACCACTGGAGGAGCTGTATACCACTGGAGCTGTGCCGTGCGGACCCCTGAAGGCAGAGTAGACCGGCTGAAAACAGTCTCTGGAGCAAAGCCACCGCAGGATGGAGACTGAAGGAAGGCCCACCCACAAAAAGGAGGGGGCTTAAGAGGAGAAGGAGCCCGCCGGCGGGAACAGGAGAGGGCCGGCAGAACAGCGGGCGGGCGCGCCGCCCAGCGTGACGTCACTGGGAGGCGCCCGCCCACATGCGGCCTAGCAAGGGGAAAAGCCGCGGCCTCAATTAGGGAAGCGCCCGGCCGAAAGTGCGGCGCGGTGCGCCGCCGGAAGAACCACGTCTGCCCCGCACAGAAGGAGGAACCAGAGAGTCCCCGGAACCAGGGGGCAGCCCGGAGAACACGCGGGAGGCCACGGAAAGCGCAGCCACCGGAGGAAAAGGCCAGGCACGTGGGCTAGCAGAAGACCGGCCGGGAGGTCCCCAGAGGCAGCTATACAGGGCGCAGGGGGAGGAAAGGGGCAACATACTCACCGCTCCGACGGCTTCAGGTGCGCGCAGGGTCACCCCTTCAGTGACCTCGCACCGGAGTGGGGCACTGGCATCCAGCTGCAGGGAGCAGCTACAATGGGGGACGGGTGACCGGCGCAGGGAGAATATGAACATATTCTCCAGGCACCCTCAGGGGGGACTACGTCTGATGTGGCTTTCCACGCCAACGGCCCCCCTGATAACCTGAAAGAAAAAAGAAAGAAATAAAACTAAAATAAAAAAACAGAGGTGCAAAGCACCAGTGTCTACCTCCTACGGACACTAGACTAAAAACTGAGCTAGCCTGGTGTCTGTAGGAGGGATATAGGCTGCCAGGCGGAGCTCTCTTTTTGATTGTCTAGTGTCGCCTCCTAGTGGCAGCTGCCTATATCCCACTGGTGCTGTGTCCCCCAATGATAGGCACAAGAAACAGCAGTTACCTCAGAGCGGGTTTGAACAAGAACAAGCTGACCACCACTACTACATGGCCACGGTGGTCGTAACTAGGGGCAACGGCCTGACTGATGTGTGTGGGACAATGGATATACAAATAGGAAAATCTTCTAAACGGTACATTTTATATAAATACATTCTATCAGTAATAATATTGGTATGGCTATATCTAACTATACAAATTACATTTATGAGATGGGAATACCCCTTTAAGTCAATATTTTATTGTTAATGAAAATCCTAAATGTTTTCAAACACAGTAAAACCTCTCCATTAGACTACCGACTCTTTGCATACTGGCACACAAGAAGACTACAAGATCAATTTCAATGCATTTTTTGGATGTCATCTCAAAGAAGGCTTACTGTAATTTCACTTTTAGTTGCTGCTCTTATAATGCTCCACTAATGAGGAAAATAAACTTACAGCTATTATTGTACCGCGGCTCCAAATCTTCAATGATTGCACGTTTTTTCTGTAATTCATTGTTAGCCTCATGAAGCTTCTCTCTGCATTCAGACAAAATAAACGGGAAAATTCAGAGTTTGCAAAAAAATCAAAATATCACAATGATCACCGAAAATGCCAGAACTGAACCTGTTGAAATGAAACTTTCTCTCTCCTTTCACATAAGGCAGAAGAGAGAAAGACTTCTGAGTCCTCCAGGAGCCCGACCGGGTCCCCTCACTGTCAGATCCTCTCCAGGCACCCTACCCCCTCCCTTCATGTGCGTGCAGAAGCTTGCCTGTGCCCAGTCTCACAGTAAATGCTGGTAATGCGTTTTTATCAGTGTAGTGAGCTATATGCCTGCACTACTTAGAATCTTTATCATTCATTATGGTTGGTTAGAAAAAAAATGTTGGTTGGTTTTTGGATGAATTGTCCAGAGTAAAGAGAAATTTCACTTGGTAACCCTGGATAGATCTGTGACAGCAACTCAAAATATGGTTGCTATGGGCAACAATGACAGTTTTTCTTTAGGCAGCATAAATCTACCCTATTGATGTTTAAATCAGAAAGGGCCCATTCACATGGCCATGAGGGCTCCGTGCCTGTATTGCAGTGCGCAGCCCGGGCACGGAGCCCTTGCAGTGGTGTGAATGAGCCTTTAAGCTAATACAGCCAGTAGTTATTTCTGATGTACACTGATCTACATGTGCGGGAGGCATAAGGAAGAGATTTCTAACATGACTAGCGAGTTGCACCTAATTTATCATGCTCTATGTACCCTACAATACTACCCATATAGAATTCTGGTGCATTTTGCTTAGTAAATCTCCTATGCTATGTTATGTTATTAATACATACATTTTGGTTATATCGACTAGTAAGGCTCCATGCACACAATAAATATGGTTCCCTCTGTGGGTATTCAGCATGTTGCACTCCCATCAATACAAAGGACTATTTTCGTCCTCGTACAGGAATAGGACATGTTCTATAAGTGCAGAACGGCCACACGGATTCAGTCTGTACAAAAAATATGTACTTGCGCATGGCCCTATAGAAATGAATGGGTCAGTGTGCTGTCCGCAAAAATGCATATAGCACGCATATTAAAAATACGGTATCGTGCATGGAGTTTTAGGCTAAGGTCACATCTCAACTGACTTTTCCATTAGTCTGGGTCCGGATTCTGATTTTCTCCCATGTCCAAAGTATACACATGACATATGCATTAAATAGATGCCTCAGACAGAAGCCACATAGCAGCATCCTGTCATCAGAGGGTCCCATTTAAAAAAAAAACAAAAAAAAAAAAAACATACATATATGTTTTTCTAATGGAATGAAAAAGCAGAATATACTACACTTTTACATTCCGGTCTTTCATGACGTATGTGACGTAAAAATGTGATGTGAACACAGCTTTATAATGTTCCATCGAAGAAACAGAAAAACACGGATGGAATACTGGGTACAAACTGAACACCTTCCATTTCTGGCATTCATTGACTTCAATGTTAAAGGAAAAATGGAAAGCTCCTTTTAAGCTTATTTTTATTTTATTATTTTTTTGATGGAATAAAAGTAGAGCAGACTGGACTCTTTCCCCATCAAAAAAGAACAGTAATCTGATAGAACAGACACAAAATGACGGCAAAATAACCCATTTAAACCAAAACTGGTCTAAAACGGTTAAGTTTTTTTTTTTTTTTTTTTCCATTTTTCCAGTCCTCTGATGGAACAGAAATACAGAGAACACAACACTGATGTGAAATGAGCCCAATGTGGACTCCCCCAGTGGACTTACAAATATACTTACAAATGTTCTTCGAGTTTCTTCTTTAAGAGAAGTGACTAAAAAAAGAAAAAAAAAATATCAGGTCATTAAATAATTAGTTGCCATTTATCAAAAATATGACATAGTGCTTCACATTTTCAGGCAATACTGAATGTATAGTACGTCTGGAAGATCCACCAACATAAACGTGTCTATCTTTGTATTTTCTATCTTCATCAGCAACGTACAAGGGTCTCTATGGAGTAACTCAAGGCATGCACTATTCTGGTCCGTATGTCACTGAGCGCAGACCTGAAGACCACTGGACGCAACGTTCTTCAATGGTTTTCAGGTCCGTGTTCTAAGTGGACATTCAAGAACCGCTGGCGTATTGAAAATTGTCCTTGTTAGAAGGTATTTTACTACACTGAAAAGAAGTTGTGGATCACAATCCTGTACTTACTATTGCCTTGTGAAAAGTCCAATCAAGAGAAGCATTGTAAAGAAAAGCAAGTAGACATGTATAAAATGTTTAGTTTTCTTTCCCCATTACCAGTAGAGGGCGATATATGGACAAAACCGGCATGCAAGACCTTACATATACACAGACTACTTCAATAAAGACAACTATACTAAACTTGTGAATGAATTCATTTATATTTCTGAATTGTACTAGTAATAATGGAGGTCAGAATATGTAGGTGATCATAAAGACAAGTTGGTGGGATACATGGAACATCATAAGAATGTGACCTGAGGGCATAAAACTGTAAATTTCTTTTTGGCAGTGTGACAAAAAAATGCATCATAGACGCACTGTGTGAATATACCCTAACTGTAAACCATTTGTGCCAAATTTTGCTCATATGTTGCTGGGGAGAACTTAGCATGTGCTACACTCCACAATTCTGCCCTCAAATAGTTCCAAAATAGGGCTTTTGTGACTTTTTGAAGTCACTTGTGCAAATTGTTTGTGACTTTTTGCACTTTCACCCTGCTCACTCGTTTTCGAAAAGTAGGTAGAAAAATGGCTGTGATTAGCTATGATAATGAGTGACATTCCACATTTATGTTCACTTTTTCAAAAAGTCCCAAAGCCACTCCAGTAGGGCGGTGGTGCAAAAGGGTTAGGTTTTAACAAACAACAGGCGCAGTTTGATACATTTGGCCCCAACGCAGAAAACGGACTTCAAATATTATCCTCATGATAAATTCCCCTCATCATGTTACAACTTAGTAACACTGGGAGGAACATCATTTCTGACAAGTGAAAGGGGTATTCCCAATACACGTAATGAAGGTCCATCGCGTTTGAAAAGGTAGTGGTCCGACTGTCCTGAGCCCCTGCTGATCCGGAGATTAAATCACAACAGCATTACTTTAGCATAGGATCTTCAAAGTTTCTCCTGAACATCCACAATCCAGTCCACTAGTGGACAAGGCACATGCTAAAAATGCAGACATATCTTTTAAAGGGGTATTCTCATCTTAGACAATGGGGGCATATCGCTAGGATATGCCCCCATTGTCTTATAGGTGCGGGTCCCACCGCTGGGACCCGCACCTATAGCCAGAACGGAGCGGGGAGCGCTGCGCCTGGAGGACCCCAGGTTTCCGGGGGTCCGGCCACCACCAGGCGCAGCTCCCCGCGCCGCTCATAGGAATGAATGGGAGCCGGGCCGTGCATGCGCGGTCGGCTCCCATTCATTTCTATGGAGCCGACGGAAGTAGCCGAGCCAGCGCTCAGCTATTTTCGGCGGCCCCATAGAAATGAATGGAGGGCGGCTGCGCATGCGCAGTGCGCCCTCATTCACTTCGGGGGCTCCGTTCTCGATATAGGTGCGGGTCCCAGCGGTGGGACCCGCACCTATAAGACAATGGGGGCATATCCTAGCGATATGCCCCCATTGTCTAAAATGAGAATACCCCTTTAACTTCATGGAGTGGTAAACGTAGCAATGCTAAAATAGTATGCAAAATGTGTGAGAAGCTTCCCTGGCCTGAACTAAGACATCTATGAGCATGCAAATAAAACAATAACTTGAGCCTGGCAGAGCATACATCTTCTGCTTTTGCTCCCTGTTCTTGTAAGGACTTCTGCAATTCTTCCACTTGTGACTGTACTTCGATAAGCCTCTGGTTTACAAGCCTAGGAAAAATTGAAGAAAGAAAAATGTAAATCACACTATGAAGGACAGATTAATTTATAGTCTGAGTTTATTCCTCCACCAATCCAAAAAAACTGGATCTATCATCAGAAACAGATTTTTGTGAATGTATTACTTCATGGTTCACATTGAAGAGCGGTATGTGCTCCCCAGACAGAAAAGGAAAAATGCCTTGTGCCTCTGGGCACATCCATACAAGCTATGCCCAGAAACGTTAATATGGTTAAAGAAGAATTCCCGACAAAAATTTTATTCCATGTCCTGCTAGAAATGTACATGATATAATCTGTAGTGAATGTCATTTTCTTACCAGTGTCTGAATTTTTGAATTATATCATCCTGAAGTTTCTTATCTGTGTTATGTGACCAGCAATTAGACCCACCAACTCACACACAGACTTATGTGTGGACAGGAAGTCTAATTCTCTATGTATTCCTATGAGACTGAAACCGAGGCTCCCATAAGAATGAATAGAGCAGTTACTGGCTTGCTGTCCTGGGTCAGTTGGAGGTCAGGGAGTTGGTCACATGACCCAGCTACAATAAGAAGAGAGGTTATTACTCACAGAAACAATCACTGATAAGAAAATGACAATCACTACAGATTATATCATGCACCTTTCTAACAGGTCAGAGAATAAAAATTTTTGCAGGAGTTCTTCTTTAAGAAAGGCCATCAGTGTTAAAGGGATTTCTCACGAAAAAAATATTCCACAGTTTTCAAACCAGCACCTGGATCTGAATATTTTTGTAATTGCATGTAGTTAAAAACTTTGCATAGCCACTGAGTTATTCAATAAGATCTTTCTGTATAGCGCCACCTGCTGTTTGTGTTTTTTCTTATTTCTTTGACCAGCTCACTGAGAAGGTCGCACATGCTCAGTTTCATCCTTCAACTGCCTCCTGAGCTGTGCTAGGGAGAGCATGGAGCTGCAGTAGAAAAGACACTCCCCTTGAGCTGCCAGCTTGATATAAATCTAGCAGAGCAATGAATGGGGAGATCTCTTGATCCATGTGAGGTACAGGGTTCTAGCTTTGTTAGAATGAGAGTGTCATGTTCTACATGTCATATTTTAATTTTTTACATTAATCATAGGATAACTGCTTTAAATCAGTAGGATGGTTCCCAACTCCCCACACCACTGCCATCCAGGTGAAGATGGGGCAATGCTCACATTTATAGTAGCTGTGTGTGGTACTGGTTCCTTGCTATTCAAGTGAAAGCGACAGAGCAGTATCATCCAAAGCCACAAAAGAACGTATGGCAGTGTGCCTGATAAAGAAGAGGCTACAAAGTTAGCCTGAGCGCTGCAACTCCTTTAGTTGATTGGGAGGGAGAAGGAGAGGTGCCAGGAGTCAGACGCCCATCGTTCTGATTTTGATGGCCTATCCAAAGGATAGGTCATCAATATTGATCCTGGACACCCACTTTAACATGTACATAACACCGCCATGTTAAAAGATTATTCCTGGCTGCAGCAGTGACCTCCTACAACCAGTGGTTGGCTGCAGATATCACATGACCCTGTGTCTGAATGTCATCGCTGGACCAGGAAGCAGACAGCAATGGGAGAGACCGGGCTACATCGGTATGAGAGAGGCAGGTGGGTCTGTGAGTCTGTACCGCAACCTCAGCACATTACAACAACATTTCTTTCTACTCTGTAGGTGATACAACAAACGATGTGCAAGAAGAGAAAGTAAAGAAGAAAACAAGTTGGCAAGAATGTCTTTTCTCACGGCAATACTAAAACAACATATGGTTTTTGGCACCTGTTCTCTGTCTCCAGCTCATTTTTCCGCGTGTTTGCATCATCAAGCAAGCTCTGTAACAGAGTGATTTTTTCATTGTCTGATCCTTCTTGATTAATTTTTAACATCTTATTTTCATGCTGAAGGCGAATCAGTTTCTCCCTGGAGAAAAAACACATTATAATTAGTTGCTGCTTCTTCATTTCTGCAAGACTTTGCAATGAAGTTCTTTGCTGTAGCGCGGATGCAGCTTCTCAGACAACAGCCCAAGGACATTCATTATATATCAAATCATAAGATATTCTCATTTATCCAACGAAAAAGTTATCAGCATTCTGTACACACAGTTCTATGGCATCAAAACAGCCAGTTAAGAATGCAAGACAATTTATTGGCTTTGCTTAATTAAAAGGGGTTCTCCACTCTGGACAATCCCTACTTGTGTCCACTGACAATATACTGACCACCCCTCCTGGGAGCCCAATGATCCGCTGCAATCCAGAGGGTAACTTACCAATTAGCATTAAACCTCCCTGCAGCACCACCACTGGGGATATTAGAGGGGTAATCCCATCTGAGACAATGGGGGCATATCACTAGGATATGTCCCCATTATTTGATAGGTCCTACCTATATTGAGAATGGAGTGGGGAAAGTGGTGGCTGGAGGACTGAATTTCCCAGGGTCCAGCCACCACCAAGCGCTCTCGACACAGAAGTGGATGAAAGCGCACCATGCTTGCGTGGCCTCGCTCACATTCATTTCTATGGGGCGACGGAAATAGTCAAGCCAGCGGTCGGCTATTTTCGGCGCCCCCTAGGAATTAATAGAGGGCAGCCGCGCACGCATGGTGAGCCCTCCAGGACTTTGCCAGACCCGCACCTATTAGCCATTGTCTGAGATGGGAATACCCCTTTAAGTATTACACAGTGCCCATTCAAATTAATGGACTGCTGGTATAGTCTAGGACACAACAGGTCCTCCATGGTAAGAGACACTCTTTCAAATTGCTCTCCATTCTGGCCAAAAGATGAGGATCCTGAAGAGAGTACTCACCTCTGTTGACTACTATTAAAGGAGTATTCCCATCACAGACAATGAGGACATATCGCCATCTCTGGGACCCGCAACTACAGTGGTGGATGGTGCACTGCACACGCACAGCCGCCCTCCATTAATTTCTGTGGAGCCGTCGAACATAGCCGAGCAAGGGCTCAGCTATTTCCGTTGGCCCCATAAAAAAGGAATGGAAGTGGTTGCTGCGCAAGTGCTCCCATTCACTTGTATGGGGAGAGCGCTTGGCAGTGGCCGGACCCCGGGAAACCGGGGCTCCTCCAGCCAACACTCTCCCTGCTCTATTCTCGGCGTAGGTGAGATTTTCAGAAAGATCATCCACAGGCAGCAAAAAAAAACCTACAGCATAAACAGATTTGCGCTTTGGGTTTTCAATTTGCTGCATGCCAATTTACCTGGTTGGTTTTTACCTACAGCTTTCAACCTTTGAAATGTGATCTGAGGTCTGATTAAGATTGGGGTTTGATCTAAAGTCTGACTGGGGGTCTGAGCTGAGGTCTTATTCACAATGAGGGTCTGATATGATATTTTATTCTTATTTTCCTCCTCTAAAATCTAGGTGCGTCTTTTGGTCAGGTACATCTTATAGTACTTCGTTTATATTTTTCCCTTCCTTTAAAATCTGCTCCCGACATTGGCTAAGAAAGCTAACTTAAAAACTGTCAAAAAAATGCTGCAATTTTTCCATTAGGGCTCTTTTACACGAACGGATTCAGTCTGAGAAATCCACAGCGTGTAAGAGAGCCAAGCCCCGTTCAGGACAGCAGAGACACGGAGCAGTAACATGATTAATAATGCTCCATGCCTCTCTGTGATCTTTTTACTACAAAATCACAGTGAGATAAAGTTGTCACTGTGATTGTGTAGTAAAAAGATCGCAGAGAGGCATGGAGCATTATTAATCATGTTACTGCTCCGTGTCTCTGCTGTCCAGAACAGGGCTTGGCTCTCCTATACGCTGCGGATTTCTCAGACTGAATCCTCTCATGTAAAAGAGCCCTTAAAAAAAAAAAACACAAAAACTCTGTGTGTGAAACCACTATAACGGGGTTTTTTTCTTCAATAAATGCACACAGTAATTTGCAGTTCCATGGACGACAATCTCAGTGAAAACAGTGAAAGCTATGCAGAGCTCACAGGAGCACTGTGTTCTCTTTAAACAGCTGATCAGTGAGGGTGCTGGGAGGCAGACTCCCCCATCTGATACTGATGACCTATCCTGAGGATAGGACTTCAATATAGAAAACTGGACAACACTTTTAAAATATTGGATGCACTAAGATTACTTATCGTGCAGCTCCAGGACTAATGGCCATGGTGGGCTGAACATAATTAAAGGGGTTATCCAGTATCTACAACAGCCCATCCATGTGCCTGGCCTCTCTGTGGGAATATACTTACCCCGCTCCCCGCACTGCTGCTTCTCCCTGTACATGGATGAAAACATCCTGTGTCAGGGGGAGCAGCCAATGGTAGATGGGGAAGGGAACGATCCTCCCTAGCTTCGCGGGTGACGCTAGGGAGGCTCGTCCCCGTCTGCCATTGATTCAAAGACATGCAACAAATCGCTCGTTTCTAGTCCATCATGATCTTTTCAGCATGCTAAAAAATGATTGCTCCTCGTTAATAGATCCGCTCATATAATATGGAACCGTCTACTCACTAACAATCTCATACATGCCTTTTGACCAAGCATCTGTCCCCCATCTTTACATGTAGTAACATGGAACGATTTAAAAGTGAACGAGTAACGACTGCAAGTACGAACCATTATCTATGAAATTTTCAGAGTCGCTACATCTTTGATCGTTTATTGTGACCTGTATGACATCTGCTGGTGTAACAGTACCTTTAGTTCTTGTAAGGACTAATCCTATTAAGTCAAGAGCTTTTCGCAAATCATCTGTTGGTTAGCAAGGTAGATAACCCGTTTACCATTAGGGAAAATATCAGCAAATACGAACAAACCACACTTACTTTATTTCAGGAGTGATAATTTCTGCTGCTAAGCTGTCTCCCGACTCCTGGCTACCTAATGATATTAGCCCTGCCAAAGTGAAATATAAAAAGAAACATTAAGACGACAAAATACCAGAGCCTTTACTTATACCATAGAAGAAGGCAAGGTGCAGAGATTGAGAAAATAGGCAAACCTGTCACCAATGCGGAGCTCCCCTTCTCCTCTGCTTTCAGTCTTCGCTGGACCGGAAGTCACATGCTATTCCTGCACACATCACCACTGAGTCCAATGATTGGTTGTCTGTGGTGCTGTACATGCAGATGGCACGTCACACTTCCCGTCCGACAGGGACTGGAAGCAAAGGAGAAAACAGCTTGGCAATGGAACTGGTAATAAAACAGCTTACCCTCACTGGTAATATCAAAAGTGGTTCCCAGTCTCAGACAACCCCTTTAACACAGATCTGGTTGTGACCACTGGTTCATTACCTGCTGTAGTAAGCTGACCTTCTTGAGCCTGCACACATCTTAGCTCTTCAATTGTTTCCTTCAAAGAATCTCTTTCCGATCTCAGCCTCTGTTTAACAAGAAAACATGGTGTACAGTGATTTAGGAGATGCCTTGAATATTCAGAGTGTGTTATAGTGAGATTAGCAAAAAATACGAATAAATGATACTATTAGTTTAAATGGTCATTAACTTTCCACACAGCTTTTCAGAAATCAATAGCACAAGCGACCACAAAAAACTTTTTAATATGTTGCAGAAAAACCTGTAGTGTTTTGAGCCTGTCTCTTCCACTCAGGTCCCAACCGGATGTGTTCCCGAGTCTTCCTGTGCAGTTGCATATACTGTATACAGTACAGAAGGGATCGGAAACACATCCAGTCAGGACCTAGGCGGAGGAGACTGTAACCAGTCTGAGCGCAGTGGAGACGCTGGCACTGGCAGCCCAACTGAGGGATCAGTAGTAACAAAAGCCTGGAGACCCCCTTTAAGCTCTTTGCGAGTATAACCATCTTGCTAGTGCTATATATTAGCAGTAATGCTCTGTAAGTCGACATCTGACTCTTTTACAAGTCTTGGAAGGTGATTAGTGAAAATAGCCATGCTATACGTCCATACACAGAGAGCCGTTTAGGGATGCTTGCCCTTCATCAGGACAGTGCAGGATTCTGGCTGGCTGAGGGAGATGCCTTTGAGCAGCTTGTGAGAAGGGGGTTATGAAACTTTCTTCTTCAGTGTACATACGTATGCCAGAAAACTGTTAAATTTTCTTTCTGATCAGTGCTAAAATATACTCACATCCTTCTCTTTTTGTAAACTGTCAATTTTTTCTTTTAACCTCTTGTACTCAAAGTCCAATTTGTCAGCTTTTTTAGATTCTTCTGACAGTCTATTCTGAAGCTCCACAACCTGTTAAGAAATGTGCCCACACTGCATTAGAAGGGAAATGCTAAAACCATTAACACAAGGCCTTAAAAAAGACTGAGGAGTACCTGTCTCTTGTAGGTCTCCAGCTGACTCCGAGCAGCGTTTGCTTTTCTGAGCTCCTCTTCCAAGCTGACTGTATTTTGCATGTACATAGTGTTTTTTTCTTCTAGCAGTTTCACTTGTCTTCGCAGATCTCCTAGATCTTCTAGCTTTTTCTTGTAAGACTCTACCTGACTCTCTAACTTTGCTACTTTATCCGAGGAATGCCTGAAAGAACATCACATATTGTGAAGGCTAGTGCTGCCACAACTAGACAGTGCAAATGGAGGAAATATAGTTAATACAAAAAACAATAAAAAAAAAAAAAGCAAATTAAAGGGAGTAATTTCGAAGAGATGTATGGCTGTATGTTGTACTATTAATTCCTGCTTTATGAATGAATTGCAAGGAGTCTGCAATAAAGGTCCCTCTTACAGCACTTCCATCAGACTCATTCTTTCATATGAATAGGTCCCCCGCCCAAAAAATTAAATCTTAGACTACGTTTCTCAGATGGAAAACAGGATGACTGAATCCGGCCTTATCCAGCCGTTACAGAGTAGGGATACACTACAACATAACTCAGTAGATTTACTATGTAAGTAATATTGGTGGTTTCCCTGAAAATATTCGCTGAAGAAGTTCATCTTTTGTTGATCCTTTAGAAAGCACAGTCATTTCCAACAGATATAAAATAATTTATCTCTGATGGATATATTGTTAAAAATCACCACAGCACACATGAAGCTTTACAAAAAAAAAAAAAAAATGTGAAAAGAAAGAAAATACGGTGGTGTACCTTAGCACATCCATTTCATCTTTCAACGACTGTGCTTCATCGGCTAGTGTTGTTAAGTCTTCATTTTGCTGCCTCAGTTCTGTGATCTCCTTCTCTAGCTCTTCACAGCGTATTCTGTAATCATCTTTGGATGCTTCAAGTCTACAAAAGATAAAAAGCTTTCTTTAGATCAACAATGAGACAAGACTCAATCTGATTCAGCAAGGCACATGAAAAAGAGCCCGAGTACAAGCGGACAAGCAGGCCCCAGAAAACATAACTGGGATCATTTCTAATTAGATGGGCCGCTTTTCCTAACTTGTTAGATTCTGTTCCAACCAGGGTTGTGTTCTTCTTGGCAGCAGTTCAAGTACTTTGGATGGCAAGAATAGCCTAGTCTGCAATGCTCTCCCTGCTGTCAAAAATTCCAGAAGTTGATGTCCTGGTTCAATGAAGAACAGAAGCCCTGACACCAGAGTGACCAGAGCGCAACTACTGACCACCGTTTTCCACTTGATCATTCAGTACCTGGTGATTAAAGAGGGTCTATTCTAAGGTGGTCTGACTAGAAGGTGCCTTCACATGCAGCAGATCTTGTTGAAGAAGTTTATGTGACTGAAAAACATTCATCTTGCAAAAAGCCACGTGCCTGCCACCAAAACAACCCAATTCAGCTGAATGCAACTCATTTTCAACCACAGAAATTTCTGCAATGAAATCTGCCTTGTGTGACGGTGAAAAGCTGACACTGAAAAAAATCAGAATCAGAAACAGCCCCTGAAATCTGGTCATTTTGCGGTGTTTCCTCATTTGTAATCTTATTTTGCCATGTATTTGATGCATATTTGAATTTTATTAAATTGTATTATATTTTCACTTCATTTTTCACTATTTAAGGGTATTTCGGATTGACATATTTCCCATTAAAAAAAATAGGTAATATTATTTCCAGAGTTAACCAGTTTCAGCAGTGCGTAAAAGGGGCATTTAGGGTACTTACACAAAAGTGCATATTTCAAAACAGAAATTCTGCATGCGGTTTTCTCTGCGTTTGCACACCAAATACAGCATGTGTTATTTGCGTTTTTTGGTGCAGATTTGATGCGCTTTTGGCGCAGATCTCACCCTTGGACTGCAAAAAGCGCAAGCATTGTCATGCTGCAGATTTCAAAATCCGAATGGCAGGTCAATTTCCGCATGGAAGAAAAAAAGCAAAGTGTGCATGAGATTTGTCTAAACACTTTGCTGGTACTGTACTACACTGTGGTTTTTCTGCTTGTAATCCGCACCGTGTGCAGGTAGACTACGCTTACACTCCAAAACATTCTACATAATTTGCCATGTGAATATGGTTTTAATCTAGGAAATCTATAGATGCCATACGTTAACAGTTCATGCTGCTGCCTTCAGTGAACATTCCCCTCAAATAGCCTCTGTAAGCGGAGAGCAGGACATGATAGAAGTTTAGCTCTGCAATATACAAGTTTATATCATTTAGAGCAGAATTTCTGAGTAAAAAGAGTAAATCCTAACAGGACTCCTTCCATAGAGAATGATTGATGGGCTTTTCTGTTCACACACCAATACAGGAAAAGCTGTCAATCACTGTGTGTGTTAATCAGGAATCTCATTGCCTCTACTAGGAGTCCTGTCAGGATTTACTCTGCTTCTTAGGGCTCATGCACATGAATTTAATTTCTTTCCGTGTCTGTTCCGTTTGTTTTTTGTGGACTGTATGCAGAACCATTCATTTCAATGGGTCCGCAAAAAAAATAAAAAGGAAGTTACTCCACTGCATTCTGTTTGCGTACGTCCGTTCTGCAAAAAAAATTGAACATGTCCTATTATTGTCCGCATTACGGACAAGGATAAAACTGTTTTATTAGGGGGCCAGCTGTTCCGTTCCGCAAAATACAGGACGCACACGTACGTCATCCATATTTTTTGCTCCCAGTTACATGCTGAATCCAAAGAAAATTTTCCATGCATTTTTAAGATATCTGTGCAAAATGAACATGCAGCAGAATGAAAAATCTGCAGGACATCATAAAACCTGTGTAGACTTACTGTGTAGGTGTGAAAGGGAGTTTGGGAAAGTCTTGTTTGAATGAGGGGTATTTTTTATAATCTAATAAACCTTACAAGCACTGGTGCCCACTGACTGGTCTGTATACCATATTTGACTATGATAGCTGTACCTTATATATTGTAGACATGTCACTGGTGAAGTGCGTGACGGGATGTATATCTCACCTAGGCTAGTAGGTTACATGAGGTGGTAAACTCAAGCAAAACCTGCGACTGAAGGAAGTTCATGTGTCCAAGGAGACATGAGGAAACCAGGGAAGCACTGTAGTTTCCAGCAAGCATAGTTGCTGGAGACTTCTTTGTTTAATTTGTTTGGGATGAATAGCAGGTCTGGTAGCGGGGCAGTTTATCCCACGTCCTCCACTCCAGGTTTTGGGTTGGAGTCAGGCACCACAGGTGCTGGGGCCTGGATTATTAGCAGGTCCATAAAGCCTGCCAGGTTCACAGACACGGGTGTGGTTGGCGCAGCTTGGAGCCAAAAGCGGCCGGCCTTAGGACACATGTCTGAAACCTTATGAGGTAAAGGAAATCTTATTAACTACATTGTTTTGTTTATCTGCTTTGAAAGTACCTGTGTTACAGTGTGGAATGAACTGTTTATGCCGGAAATAAACGTCCACTTCTTCAGTTAAAAAGTCTGCTATGTGAACTGTGTCCAACACACCAACCCCTTACAATATTATGTAATTTTTTTATGCACAGCACACTACCTAAAGGTTTCTTCTTGTAGCTGCTCCAGCTGGGTCTGCAGTTGTAAGTGCCTTCTTCCAGCTGGGCTGTTAGGATCTTCTAAGGAATCAGATTGGTTTAAGCGTTCTGCAAGAACCTGGTTTTCAGCGAGTAAACTGCTCTTCTCTTCTTGGAGTGCCGCAACCTTAAAAATACAAAACCACACTTTAAATGGAAGAGTTCGCAGACCAAATTAGTTCTGGCGCAACCCATGTAACATGCCATCCACAAGGAGCAATCATCTCAGCGACACATTGTTATTACAATTCTTGGCGGCACTACAACCATTGCAGGGTTAAAGTTCACATTTAAAACAAGAAAAAAACTGCATTTATCATTTTCAATTGCTTATATAGTATTTTAAACCAATATACCTTATTGGCATTTAAGTGGATATTAAACAAAAACAGCAAAAGTCTGGGTATAGAATTCCTATGATAAAAGGAAACTAATGAGCTCAATAAGAAGCCTGACTTCGGGTACATTCACATGACTGTATTTATGGTCCGTATTTATGGATGAGGACCCAAAAATTTCAACGCCGCCGAAAAAGATGTGGACAGCACACAATTTGTGGACCGCAAAACACATATGATCGTGTGAATGTACCCTTACTCTGCACTGTGAAGAGCAACAAAATAGTAACTAATATATCATATAAAGCCCAGTACTAATAAGACTATTGCAGAAATATCTGTTGCGTTTTTGGCTTTACTTCTGCAGCAGTAAAAAAATAAAAAACACAAAAACGGTAACAAAACTGTATGTACAGTATTACATGTTGCTTTTGCCGCAGAAAAGCCAGCAGGTTTCACCCTCTACATTGCAAAGGGTGAAATCTGCAAGAGAAATCCTCTGTAAAAAAAATTGACATGCTGCAGATCTAAAATCTGCAGTGCTGCATCTTTTCCGCTGTGTTTTTTAATGCAGCGTGTGGATGAGCATTCAGAAACTCAACCACTTTTGCTGGTACTGTACAACAATGGCAAATCCGCAGCTAATCAGTCACGTGTAGTGTTCAGCGAACTTTGTGTTTCAAGTTTAGCATTAAAGGTTCAGGTTATTTAAGAATTCCGTTATGGATTCTGCTACCACGGACCAGAACTTACAGTCTGTGGTAACAGAATCCATAAATTCCATAAATCCGGAATTTTTAGATAAGCCGAACTTGAAAACAGAAGTTCACTCATCCCTAGTCACGTGTGAACCGGTCTTAAAGTATGGGGGGGCGGAAAATCAATTTCATTCATCTGAATGGGTTTGTTTCTGTAACAAACACATGGCATTCAGCAGGCCCCATTCACATGAATATCACAGAGGTCTGCAACAAATCTGCCGCCCCTAACAATAACAGCCAGTGATATGATCTGAATAAATGTATTAGATCAGGGTATTCCCTTCTCGTTGAGCAAGGTTATGGCATATTGCCAGGATATGCCATAACATTATGTCCGGAGTGAGAATGACCTCTGAGACAGCCGTCCTAACCACCCAATGTGCAGGTCACTGCAGTCTAGCTCAACTCTGTTCACATCATATTAGAGCCCTATATTTGCTACATATGGAAAGAAAGCTCTCAGGGTATATGTCTATGGGACTCTATAAACCAGCATAAGGCATCAGTTAGTTTACGTTTTCTTTTTGGGTAGAACAGCGTACAAGTCTATACTATTCTAAGCAGAGGCATACAGTAACATGGGAGCCTGTGAGTAACACATACCAATGTAAGCCTATACACTGGTATATGTCAGGGCCTTCCATCAAAAGTCCACATTTGGAAATTCTCCTGATGTATAAGCCCAAGGCTAATCCTACATAACAAGCACAGAGGCCAAATCCTTGCATAGTGGGTGGGCAGGAGTACTGATGAGAAATAAAACACTGAGGGGCCGCAGCACTTACCTAGCACTGCTACTCCATCATCCTAAGGATTTGTGAGGGTCCAAAGATCAGTGAGGACATGAATATTCTGGTAACAGGTAATAATAGCCTTTTATGGTGGGTAAATCTTTAAATATGATCCATTTATGTAAATGGCCAGTTTTACCTTATATAAAGTTATTCCATTAATTGTGATTTACAAACAATTCCATTGGAACAATTCCCATTGTAGTATATACCTTTAGGGTGTACGCCCTTTAATACCAGCTTTGTGACTCATAAGATCCAGGAGGTTAACAGTTTCCCTGCACTTACAGGTCAGAGTCACCATGAATAGTTTTGCATGCTTTAAAGGGAATCTGTCATCAGGTTTATGGTGTCCTAACTAAGGGCAGCAGAAACTAGTGACAGGTCTCCTTAGCAAAATGCTGGGTCACTTTCATTTTATTAAGAAAATGAAAATACTTAAATATTACTTTATTATAAATATATTCCTACTTAGCTTTCATTAGTTATAATGGATTGTTTTGTCTGGGGAGCAATCATGAAGAGAAATAAAATGGCCGCCGTCCTATTAGTACACAAAACCTGTCCTAATCACACAGCAGGACAAGTTACTTCACAACACTGTGGTAAAGATCTGCCTCATCCTCGAGGACGGACAGGACAGACTGTGGTAATGAAGACTGCCACATTCCCCACCCTCTTCTCTGTACTTCATGAACTCCATTTCCACAGATATTCAGCTGAAGATCTTTTTTAGCTGTATTCAGGATCATAACCCCTGACGAGCAGCAAGAAGGATGAGGCAGCTCTTTAGCTTAGTGTTGTGAAGTAACTTGTCCTCCTGTGTGATTAGGACAGATTTTGTGTGTACTAATAAGACAGCGGTCAGTTTATTTCTCCTAATGATTGCTACCTAGACAAAACAACCCATTCTAACTAATGAGAGGTATTTGGGAATATATTCATAATAAAGTAATATTTAAGTGTTTTAAGAAATTTTATTTTCTTAATTCTCATAGAACCCCTTCAATTGACTGAGCCGTTTTCCAAAAATCTTGTACTGAAAAGCTCCAATGCATAATAATGTGTCCTGAATATTCATGAGCTCATGGCTCTCCCCGCCCACCTGCTACTGATTCAGTGGGCGGGGACAGCATCAAGCTCATGATTATGAGGACTCATTGGCTTGCCTTGGACAGATTCCCTGTAAAGACTATTATGATGGCACCTGCTTCCCCCATTCCACAATCTGCAATTCAAATTCTGTGTAGGAGCAGCTGTTTACCTGCTGGCAAGACCTTAAAAAGTGTTCATGCTGGCAAGCCCAAAATATATATTAGGAGAAGTCCCACAAGTCATTCTCACACGTGTTACAAACCATGCTGCTACCTTGAAGACCTCTGCTGGATTCTACTCAAGTAATACAGCTGGAAATGCAAATCTTGTGAACCATTTTTACGGCGGGAAGTGTTAACTAATATTAGTATGTCTGAGCAGGAGAACACAGTGCATATGCAGACCGAAGCAGCCTTGTGTTAGTAAGTGTTTGATGCAGGGAAGTGGGCATTCACAACTTTACCCTTTCTTCTAGCTCATTACATTCATATCTCAGCTTATCTCGTTCCTCTTGGATAGAGTATGCCTTTATTAGCACAGAAAGCAAAATGAAAAAGTGGTTAACGGTTTTCGCCGGATGCTCCCACAACGAAATACAGTTTTCCTATTTCGGGTACACGCAAAAATTCCTGTACCATCAATGTTTTAGAGATTAGTGTAATGCTATAGGTTCAACAAAGGTTGTATTTGATTTAAAAGGGGTGTGCTAATATAAAACAAATGTATAACATGGGAGGAGAGGCAATTTTAAGTGAAGGAGACACATGACTTTAAGCCCCTTCCTGACCAAGACATTTCCATTTTTTCCACCCCACCATTTATTGTTCCATTGGTGGAGTTGTGAGGATGTTTTTGCAGGATGATCAATAGTTGTTACAGGTACTATTTTTGGAGTACAAACAACTTTTATTTTATTTGTCTTTTGTTTAAAATTTACATTTTTTGGCAGCTGATGTCACACAACAAAAACAGCAAGGCTGACATGTGTATTCTCTTTTACAGATTTCACCAAGCAGAATAAATAACATGATACTCTAATATTTCTTGGACATGGCAATACCAATTATGATAACTTTTTATTGTATATATTTTCATATGATAAATAGGAATATATATATATATATATATATATATATATATATATATATATATATATAAATTTATTTTTTTTTATTTTTTTTTTAACATATTTTTAGTTCCTGGAAGGGATTTGAACATGAGATCACTTGATTACTTGTATAATACACTGCAATACGTCTGTATTGCTGTGTATTTTATCTATTAATCTATTAAATGGAGCAGTACGATGGCAGGCCTTCTTGGCTCCGGACTAAATTCTAGTATTCCACATTAATAAAAATTCAGGAATATCTTTTCATACAGCTCTACGTTGTGCCGTTTTGGTTATATCTAGAGATGAGCAAATTCAATTTGTACGCTATTCGTATGCATTTGCGTATAGATTAAAATATGCGTATGAATAGCGTACGAATTTTAAAATGCGTACGCAAATACGGCACTCGAGCATGCTCGCTCATCTCTAGTTATATCTCTTACAAAGGTATTAATAAATTGACAAATGGGCGTCAGACGTTAGAGGTTTGACATTGCCTGATCAGTGCTGAGAACTTTGTACAGGTGCATGGAAACCAGTTACAGTTAGGTCATAAAGTACTAGGGGGAATTACAGAGTATGCTCCAGAATTGTAAAGTGCTATTTTAAGAGGAATACAGGTACTCACTACAACAGACATGTCTGGAGAGGTCGCTGGTCCTCTTTAAACATGGCTGGAAATTTATTAACCTATTTGGTTTGAAGTATTTCTAAGTCTCTACACTGCCTGAAAATTTTTAATTTTTGGAAGGGGGGGGGGGGAGTAGAAAAGAAAAATAAAGTATTATGTGAAAAATCACATTACAGGTCAGGACACGTTTGCAGTGAACCAAAATCATGAAAAGAGTAAAGGCCCAAACTGAATTGAAAAGTGAAGTTGACTACTAGTGTTGAGCGAACTTGTGTTTTCAAGTTTGGCATACAAGGTTCGGGTTATCAGAGAATCCTGTTATGGATTCCGCTACCATGGACCATAATGGAATTCTATGACGGCATGCACTATGGAAGTCTATAAAAGGCATTCCATCATAATAGAAGTCTATGCTGGCGCACGCAGTCATAGAGTTCCATTATGGTCTGTGGTAGCAGAATCCATAACGGGATACTTAGATAACTCCAACCTGTACGCCGAACTTGAAAACACAAGTTCTCTCAACGCTATTGACTACCCTTTCCCTTATGTAAGGAAAGCAAACAGCAAAAGCAAAGTGCATTTCACTTTACGTGAATGTATCTCCATCTATGAATAAAAAGCTTTAGATCTGATACTCTAATCAAAAAATAACCAACGCGAAAATACTTCCTCTGAAATTGTTGTGTTTGAACGGATGCTTAATACAAATTATTTCATTTTAGTTTGTGAGCTTAAAAAATACATGTGAACTGGGGAATGAGTACTTGCTATTCATTTTCTTCTTTTTCCACCTCCTGTTTCACCATAGGCTGCTGTTTTAGTCCCTATGCTTTACAAAGCAGTCCTAACTGTTTTTATAACAGAGGTGTATAAGGAAGCCAATGAATGAAGAGTAGATTTCTATTACAGCAATGGCAAAGGGCTTATGAACTTGAACAAAAAAGTGAAATGAAAATGAATGGGCACAAGTATAGTGAGACAAAGAAATGGCAGTAAAAATTAACCACTTAGAAAATATCATTTAGATCTTATGTTATCCCAACAGTCCACATCCAGCTGTCTGAACACCAGACCCAGCCTATTTATGGTCTCACATTTGCACTCAGACACTCACCTGCATGTCAAGTTCATGACACCTCTGGGCAATTTCCTCTTTTGCTGCCAATGCTTCATTCAGTTCTTCTGTCGTTTTCTTTAGCTAAAGAAATTATTACAAAGTGAAACACGTTCCATTGTTTAAAAGGTCCAGTTTCTATTAAAGAAGAACTCCCGCAAAAAATTTTATTCCATGTCCTTGTACATGATGTAATCTGTAGTGAATGTCATTTTCTTACCAGTAGCTGAATTTTTGAGTTATATCATCCTGACATTTCTTATCTGTGTCATGTGACTAGGAATTAGACCCACCAACTCGCACAGCACCTTATGTGTGGACAGGAAGTCTATTTCTCTATGCATTCCTATGGGAGCCTCGCTTTCAGTCTCATAGGAATGAATAGAGAAGTGACTGGCTTCCTGTCCTGGGTCAGTTGGAGGTCAGGGAGTTGGTCACATGACCCAGCTACAATAAGAAGAGAGTGGAAACTCTCAATTTCAGCCTCTGATAAGAAAATGACATTCACTACAGATTATATCATGCACATTTCTAACAGGTCAGAGAATAAATTTTTTGCGGGAGTTCGTCTTTAATTTAGTTGTACAACCATCCTCTCAAGATCCTATCATTGTCTTTGGACACTTTTGCTTAATTTGGGCTAAAAAATATTTTTTTATTTTTCTCTCAAATATTTCCAACAGCTTTAGTTGTACAGCTTTCACTTACAGTGTATCTGCAGACTGTTTTCTGTTTAACACAGAATCGGTCAGGGAGCTGCTCTGATGGCTCGATGTGTAGCTCTTATCTCTGAAATCCTGACAGCTTATGAGTAGCTACATTATTTTCAAACAGATATGAATATGGCTTAAATAAGTGTTTATGAGCTATCAGGAGTTCAGAGGTAAGGGCTACACATCAAGCTCCCTGACGGATTCAGTGTGAGACAGAGTGCAACAGTCTGCAGATATACTGAAAGTGAAAGCTGTAGAACAAAAGCTGTTGAAAATAATTAAAGAGAGACCAATTAAAAAACAAAACAAAACAATTTTTATTGCAAAATGAGTAAAATGCAATGGAATTGCCCCAAATATGTTTGTAGCTTTCAGTCTTTGGAATCTTGCTTATCCCCAGAATGAAGCAATAAGAACCTTTCCTGCATCTTTCCTGCTTAACAGGAAGAAGGAACGGCAACCCAGTCCCAAGTGAAGTAAAGAAGGCTGTGTTGCTGTCAGGGCAATGTTCAGTAGCAGGGGGGTGGAAAGCGGTACTAGATGCAATTACAAAAAACAAATAAAAAAATGGAGGAAAACAAGTATGATAGTTTCTTGTATGGGAATCACATATACACATGCAGATCAAAAGTAGGAACCTTAGTTGCACTGGAGTCTGCATTTATCTCTTGTGCCATTGGGGGACACAGAAGACAGTGGGTATAGCTGCTGCCTCTAGGGGGCGATACTAAGTGGGAAAAAAGAGTTAGCTCAACCTACTAGCTATAGTCCTCTAGGAGACACTAAGCTAATCAGATTTAGCTTTGTGTCCTGTTTGTTCTATGCTTCAAACCTCTCAGTCTCAAGCCACCCTCTTCAATCAGGCTGACTCTTCTTCCCTCTTTCTTTGAGGTTTCCAGTGCTACTATCTTTCCTTGTATCAGGATGGCCTTCTGATTAGCATAGCTCAGTGAAGCAGGGCCCATCCATGTCATACAATCACGGGTTGTAGTTGGTAACCCCAGGTTTGTCTAACCACTGAATGTCCTCTTTTTCCCACCTTTTCTTCTTTCTTATAAGAAGCCCCACTTGGCATCCTTAGAATCAACACGGTTTTTGGGTTCTTAAGCCAGCTTTAACAGTCGTGCCATTTTTTTTTATTACCTGTCCCTGGAACTGCTTTAGAACATCTCATGGTATTCCATGTTTTCTAATGACACAAGCAAGAAAATAGTTTTGTTTTTTTTTTTGCACTTGCTTATGAAACCCTTTACTTACTACATAAATTGGGTTACAAAGCTCTCACTAAGTTATTTTGCAGTATTTTAGGATAGGTCCCACTTCTCGGGTTCTGACCCATCTAGAGTTTTTTGTTTTGTTTTACAGTTTACCTTCTGTCAGCTTCTCCTTGCTGCTGCTGCTGCTACTAATGGTTGTGTCCAAACTTGTTAGCTCAGTATCCGCAGAAGGAGTATTGAGAGTAGGATAAGCTAACGCTTTTTCCATTAAGTGTCTCCTCCCAAAGGCAGCAGCTATCCCATGGTCTACTTCTCAACATTGTGAGAAAAGGATTTTACAGGTACTGTATCATTGGGCATGCTGGATTTTACCCTATTTAGAAAAATGGTCGTAACAAAATGTCTGCACATTCTTTTTTACATATGCTACTCGTGTGGATGAAGACAGTCTGCTTACACATAGATGAATCACACTGAAAATCAGTCTGAATGAATACCAGGGATGGACGAATATGCCAGTTGCTAAGATGTTATATGCCTTTAAGCAATATCTTAAGGTACCCATACACAATAGACTAAAGTTGGTAAAAATGGACAATTTCATCCATAAGAAACATTCGCCAAGTGGAATTTTACAACAAACGTTTGTTTTAGCCAACCAAATGACAGACCATCATCATTTGGAAAGAAGTAGGCCATATTTGAAACTTGTCTCTGAAATAATGAAAATTTAATTTATATGAAAACGTGTATGGGTGTGCAGGTGAAAGGATCGTGTAACCATCCACCTATTTCTATCTAATGTGTATGGCCACTTCTGTAGGTACACAAGACGTTTAGGACATGCTTCATTACACAGTTACCTGTTTGTCAAGTTCAGCAAAGGCATCTGTTCCAATAGAGACCGGAGTTTCCTTACTCATCAGCTGCAAACACAACAGACATGTCACAAGAGTTCAAGGCCGTTTATTCCATTTCATTTCCCAATCGTAGGTTTCAATCACATGAAATAGTATGTCGTATAGAAGCAATGTATTGTGGAAAAACAATCACAGGACAGAAAGCTCATATATGTTAGGGCGCGATCACAACTGTGTTTCGGAGATCCAGTTGCCTGATCCAGCACAAATGCCGGCTGTTGGCTGGACAAAAAAAAACAAAAAACATTGCATGGAACATTTTTTTGTCCAGCCGAAAACGGCCAGAGCACTGCCGGACCTCACTGCAATGTACTGTATGATGTCTGATTTTCATTCTTTACATTAGTCATGGGATAACCCGGCTATTGGTATTGCTTCTGTGTGACAATGTGGGCCCCAACCAGAAAAGGTTGTACACCCCTGCTCTATTGAAAAGGGAGCGAATGGAGATGTTAAAATAAAAGAAATCTCCACTTTATGATTGGAAAAGTTATGCATTACAAAAAAAATATGAACATTTTCTAACCCCACATTGTCATTGAAAGTGGAAAAAAAAGCAACAAGTCCATCTAGTTCAAGCAAATATCAAGCATCATTGATCCAGGGGATA
The DNA here is from genome assembly GCA_900303285.1 of Rhinella marina. Taxonomy (NCBI): domain Eukaryota; kingdom Metazoa; phylum Chordata; class Amphibia; order Anura; family Bufonidae; genus Rhinella; species Rhinella marina. Next base: position 159,648 of record ONZH01010900.1, on the reverse strand, counting down.
TATCACTTTGCTGATGGTAATTATGGCAGTTTGCTTTCGATAAGGCATTGGCCTAGCACGACTGGATGAACGCAGTTCTACATAGAAGAGTGAGTCCTCAATAATAAAGTATTCCTGTTAAAGGTGGTATAACCAAAAGGCTATTCCCATTTGATAAAGTTTTGGTACACTGCTGGTGGGGGTCTGCCCTCTGAAAACCCCACCAATCCTGAGAATAAATGGGCCATAGCATTGGTTAAGCACTACATTCTTTTGTACGTTTTTGCCACACAGAAGCACCCAGGGCACCAAACTGCGCAGGGAACTGCTGCATAGATCCCTAAATGGTGCCATTGTGCAGTGGTACAGAGGAAAAACAGTGAAGGGGTATGCCCTTACTCCTATAAAATTGCCTTAACCTTTAAAAATGTATGAAGACTATTAAACCTTCATTTGGACTAGGTTGGAGCAGGAGATCTTACAGTGTGACAAACAATTGCAGGAGGTATCTGGAAGGGTTCAAATTATAGAAAATTAATAGCTGAGGAATAACTTAGGCTGGTTCCACACCAGCAGTGTGAATTCCGGCAGGCTGTTTCGGCAGAGAACTGCCAGCTGGAATTCACCACATCCGGCACAGTATGGCGGAGAACCAGCCGCATTCCAGCAGATAATGTGGAGAATCGGCCAGACACAAAACGCGTTTGTGTCCAGGCGATTTCCGGCATTGTCTATCTGAACAGCCTGCCTGAATTACTATCCCATATAACCTATGGCTGAGCTGTCCATGGCACAATTAACCATTTTGTTTGATTAGACCAAACAGCCAAAAGAATCAGTGAGGATCACAGTGACTAAAGTCTGCATACCTCCTGGATGGCAGTCATTACTACGTGCTGTACGGACTCCTCCATCATCATAATGGTCTGGATGTACTCTGCAAATAAAGTACAAATGTTTTATAAACCACTAAAAAAGGTTGGATACAATGGAATATGCTAAGTAATCTATGGCTCTGTACCCATTAAGTTCAGGCCTATTGTGAGCCTGTGACGGATAGCATACAGTGGCATCCATCACCCACAGGGCTCCATTGTAATAAGAAATAAATACCACTACAGGCACTAATATATCCTACATATATGGCCAACTTTAGATTTTCCGTATATTGTATGTATATCCAAAAAAGACAGTAATAGTAGATGTGGATTACCTTGCTTCTGTTCGCATTTTACAGCACAACCTAAAATAAGTTGGAGCATTCTTCCTAGTTCAGATGCATCAGAGTGTTCTCCAACCAAAGTAACATCTGGAAGCGTAAAATCATTTATCTGATGTCCCAAAATCTAAAAAGAGTGCACATCAAATCATTATTACAAAAACACTTTAAAAAGGAGTCAGCAGCAATACACATAGATACATGAGCTATAGATAACAGAGATTCTATCTATATGCAGAAGACTAGGACCAGCACAATAAAGTCCAATATATAAACCACACTGACGTTTCCAAAGCTCAACACGATTAAACACTTAACAAAAAGCCCATCTTGAGAAGCTTCATGACATGTTCTCTCCACCAGAATCAAGTATGCAGAGAAGAGGTCATCAGCTGAAGTAGCCATTTTTACCAGCTCTGTATTCCAGCAATTCTCAGATAACACCAAGAGCATGAAAATGGGAACACATTGCTCCTCAGCTTCAAAGTGGTATCAGGTATGAATGCACTCCAAGAGCAAAAAAATGTTTTTGTCTGTATAACTATATTACAAAAATGGAAATGGACTTTGCTATTCTCCAATGCATTGAACCCAAAAGTTAAAAAAAAAAAAAGCTTCAGTCAATGTGTGTCTCAAGTTTCCTAAGAATTTGAAGAACATATGGTTAACAGCATCTTCTCAAGATACTCAACGATGAATCGTCAATAAAGCCATGGGAGGTCGAATTTATAAATCCTGCTTAGCAGACTTTGAGCCCAATAAAGGCTAGGTTTCCATGCTCAGGGATGTTGATGCACTTTTTAAAGCCAAATCCAGAAGAGGATTCAGTAAGAGAAGACAGGGGAAAATTCATCTGGACTGCAGGACTTGATTTCTTCAGAAAGTCTTAAAATAGGGTTTTAAGACTTTTTGGCCTTGCTCAAAAATGTTGAGACACTTTGCATTCTACTATAGTGGGTGGATCAAAGGCGTTTTGTCATCTGGGACTTTGATGGCATATCGCTAGGTTATGCCATCAAAGTCAGATAGGTGTAGATCTCACCCTCACCAGAACAGCCCCCAGAAAATGAAGGAGACCGCACCGCGTATGAGCTGCATGCGTTCCATTCATTTATATGGGAGACCACTCGGGTATTTTCGGCAGGCCCACAGAAATGAATGGATGGAGGCCGCACGTGTGGCTGCTCTTCGCTCACTTTGGGGTCACATTCCTAGCAATACGCCAATGTCTCAGATGTGACAACCCCTTTAAGCCACAACCGAGACTTTTGTTGACCAAGAAAAGCCTTCTATTTTTTCAAACCAGCACCTGGACCTGAACACTTTTGTGATTGCATGTAATTAAAAATTTAGTATAGTTATTCAATAACCTGTATCTGTATAGCGCCCCCTGCTGTTCTTTCCCTGATTTTTCTACCCCCCTCAATAAAGTCACTGAAGTGGACGCACATCCTGAGTTCCATTCTGCCACCAATTGTTACAAGCTATGACAGTTACAGGTAGGTAGTTGCAGCAGAGAGTACACGCCCCTGAGCTGTGATAGGGAGAGAGCTGCAGCTATAACCCAACTAATAGTTGGTATGGAGTCAGAAAAACGTGTCTATCCTTGCACCACAACATTTATCAAGTAAATCTGGGTCATTGTGAGACATGTGATAAATCTGGTCCAAGGCTTCAAAAACCCCATAAACCTGAAGATGCAAACTCAGCCAAAGACTGCTTTCAGACGGGTGAGGGTGGTCCATGCTGTGGACAGGGACATCAGACCCGCGGTCAGGCTTGGCTCTGATGAACTGCGGTCAGACGGAGCGTGTTTCCCGGACCAAACTCGCCTGTCTAAAAGCAGCATTAGGTTACACCTGCACGCTTTGGCGATTACGTACTTTTTTTTTTTTTCAGAGTGGATTTTAGTGCAGAAAACCCGCAAAGCAGTAGAGTACCAGCAAATTGGATGAGATCTGCCAAATCTCATGTACACTTTGTGGGGGTATTTTTTGTTTTTTTTCAGACAAAAATTGACCTGCCATGTGGATTTTGAAATCCGCAGCATGTCAATTGTTTGTGCGCTTGCTCATAGATGTTAATGGAGTTGTATAAAGAACACAAAAAATAAATCACCAAAACCGCAATAAATAGTGCGGATTTACATGCCTATTATGCGCTGCTTATTATTTTCTGCATACAAATCCACAACATGTGCATTTACCATTATGATGCAGAACGATTAACCTCTCCGTTAAGCAACAGCCACCAAAATATTAACAGGTTCTTTCAAGATGATAAAATAGAAAATGATTCCTCATCAACCTAAAGAACAACAGTACCTCGACCATTCCAATTAGAAGTTTAATTACCTCATGATTGTAGTCCAAAATACCCTTTAAAATCTTCTTCAGATTACTAATCTAAATGAGAAAAATGAGATATTATAGATCACGTATCATTCACCTACTACAATGCACACCAGCCAAATTCCACACACTAACGTACATGGGGGACATTTTGAGGCTGATAACACAATAGCAGGCTCTGAGCAGCCCTGCTACAAGTATGATGGCATTTGTGGCCACATAAAGCATAAACTAAGGACACAGAGAAAGACAGAAGGACTTCTAGTAAGGCCAAATTCACACATCCGCATTCAACATGGCTGTTTTCAGTTGCATCTGAATTAACCCTGTTTTAATTCAATTTTTTGCACAGAATCTATACTGAAAAGCTGCAAAAATATGTCACATGAAGGTGGCTTTACATATCAATTTAGGCCATGTTCACATTTATGTTAGAGGTTCCATGCACCATTCCAGTCAAAACAATGGACACCTAAGCGGAACGTGAGGGATCCCATTATAAGTCAATGAAATCAGTCGGGAGCAACCAATGACCATAGCGCACAGTGTTGTAGGATCACTTTATATAATGGGAACCACTGCACATGTGAACAGAGTTGTAGTGGCACAATGCTAATCAGTGTATCTGCTGATCTCTTTACAGCCATAGGACGAGTTCACACGCTGCAGATGCGTAATGGACAACACCTGTTGTGACTTAAAGGTAAAGCTTATGCTAAACCTCGAGCACTCATGAAGCCAAGAATAAAGATTATTGCTAGGCCAGGTGAATGTCACTCAATAGGTCATGCGAGGTAAAAGTTTCATGGAATAGCCATACACTGCAGAGTAAATTATTACATATATATATATATATATATATATATATATACACACACACACACACACTTACATTATATAGAGATATAGAGAGGGCTAAGGCGCATAGTGTATAAAATCCAGGAGGTTCATGACATGGGTGTTCATGGCTACTTGCAAGCCTCACATTACAAAGGAGAATGCCAAGCGTTGGATGGAGTGGTAAAGCATGTCTCTACTAGACTCTGGGGCAGTGGAAACCTGTTCTGTGGAGTGATGAATCACACTTCTATATCTGGCAGTCTGATGGATGAGTCTAGGTTTGGTGAATGCCAGAAGAATGTTACCTGCCTGACTGCACTGTGCCGACAGTAAAGTTTGGTGTAGGAGGAATAATGCTAAAGGGTTGCTTGTCCTAGGCCCATTAGTTAGAAAGAAAAGAAGTCTTAATACTTCATCATACAAAGACATTTTGAACAACTGAATGCTTCACACTTTGTGGGAACAATTTGGGAGGGGGGAGCTTTTCTGTGAGCCAGTCCCTCCCGTCCAACATCAGTGTCTGATCTCACAAATGCTCATGCTCTTCTGGGTGAATTGGCAAAAATTCCCACAGACACACTCCAAAATCTTGTAGAAAGCCTCCTCAGAAGAGTGGAAGCTGTTTTAGCTGCAAAGAGGGGACCAAGTCCATAATAACGCCTAAGGATTTAGAATGGGATGTCATAAAAGGTCCTGTAGGTGTAATCTGTAGGTGTCCCAATACTTTTCTCCACACAGAGTGTATAAATATACACATACAAACTGTATACACACACAAACACACGTGCACACAGTGTGGTGCAGCAATTTAAATAATCCAGCATATCATAGAAAGTTGCCTAATAACGTGCCACTTGTCCTCTATAAGTGAAGAGTTAGATTAGGCAGGAGACAAAAAGTCATACTGTGCAAGAACATTCTGTACTGATCCTATGGACCTCTGAAGATGATGCTGCATATTTTGCCTCTGAATTATTCATTAAGCACATTATATGTGAGAGTTAGACCCTACAGGTACTGTGAACTGGTGGTCTAATTAATAGGAATTACATTGCATGGACACACATCACCCTGAGGATCATTACAGAAAGTCCTGTGGTGTCCTGAAAAGACAATTGCAATAATGGCACCTTGTCCTTGCAGTAAATAATGTAGCAGAATCTGGTGGCAGCCAAATGGTCAACATTTTTGTGTACAATGTGCCCCTGCCAATCATCAGTGGAATGCAGGAAAAAGGTAAGATAAAAGCCAAATAAACAGTGGAAAAATTCTCCAAATAGCTGTACCTTCAGCCTCCAGTTGTCTCCCACATCAGTCTTAATCCTGTTCAACCAGTTCTCATCAAAGTACGCAGGGTCGCTGTGAAAGAGAGAAAATCATCACATCCCACTAAAGTTCTTATAAGGTGGGAATAGAAGAAATGTCCTTTCTATAGGCACAACTGAATATTTTAGGGAGTGAAACTCAAGATAGTTTCACACTAGTGGTGGCAGTCTGGCAGTCTGGTGATGTACATCGCTTAGGCCGGTGATTGGATGCAATGAAACATTACACCATGGCTGCGGCCTGGCATAGAGGATTCAGCAGTGGTGTTGGAAGTAGTTGGTAGTAAGGGGGGGAGGTTTTTTTTTTTGTTTGTTTTTTTACCATTTCAACAGCATCCCTGCAGTTTGCCCTCCAAAAAATTGTACTTGGAAAACCCTTTCAAAATGTGATTCCCCATTATGATAACCTAACCCCTATACACCTAATGGGGGATACGTATCTGATCAGCAGGGATCCGACCACTAGGGCCCCTCCCGATCAGACATGTATCCCCTATCATGAGGATAGGGGTTAATTTGTTGTAATGGGTCAGCCCATTTAAAGAAGAACTCCCGACAAAAATTTTATTCCATGTCCTGCTAGAAATGTACATGATATAATCTGTAGTGAATGTCATTTTCTCACCAGTGTCTGTGTCATGTGACCAGCAATTAGACCCACCAACTCACACATAGACTTATGTGTGGACAGGAAGTCTAATTCTCTATGTATTCCTATGAGACTGAAACCGAGGCTCCCATAGGAATGAATAGAGCAGTTACTGGCTTTCTGTCCTGGGTCAGTTGGAGGTCAGGGAGTTGGTCACATGACCCAGCTACAATAAGGCTACTTTCACACTAGCGGCAGGTCTGATTCGGCAGGTGAAGAGTGCTGCCGGATCAGGACTGCCGCAGCGACATGTGTGGAGCCAGAACCGCGCTCCGGCCCCACACGTCACACAGTACATACATACACACACACACACATATACACAGACAAATACACATACATACTTACATGCTCCCGGCAGGTCTCCAGAGCGCCGGAGGAGCAGGACGGCTCGCACAGGTGACGATTCCCCACAGCGCCCTCTGCTGGGCGCCTGGTGGAATTGTCATCTGTGCGCCGTTCTGTCCCTCCGGCGCTCTGGAGACTTGCCGGGGAGCATGTAAGTATGTATGTGTATTTGTATGTATATATGTCTGTGTATGTTTATGTGTATGTCTGTATGTGTGTATTGTGTGTATGTGGTGACGGATCCATCATGAACTCCATTGAAAGTCAATGGAGGGCGGATCCGGTTACCATTGTGGTCACACCAGTCAGATCTGTCCCCATTGACTTGCATTGGGGGTCATTCCGGATCCGTCTTGGTGCGGATGCCTGGACCGGAGAGAAAACCGCAGCATGCTTTCAGGAGCATTCCGTTGTCTTCAGTTCAGTTTTGTCCCCATTGACAATGAATGGGGACAAAACTGAAGCGTTTTATTCTGGTATTGAGCCCCTATGACGGAACTCAATACCGGAATTTTAAAACGCTAGTGTGAAAGTAGCCTAAGAAGAGAGGTTTTTACTCACAGAAACAGTTACTGATAAGAAAATGACAATCACTACAGATTATATCATGCACCTAACAGGTCAGAGAATAAAAATTTTTGTGGGAGTTCTTCTTTAAAGGGGTTCTCCAGGAGTTAAGAAAATGAAAATACTTAAAGGGAACCTGTCACCTCCTATAGACTAAAAAAACTGTCAGCAGTACCTTAATTTAGGGACCAGTGTGATGCTAATGAAGATCTTCATATGGAGAAGTGATTCCTCTAACTGTCACAAATCGATCTTTTAATCCTCTTGAGCGCGCTGTCTTGAGTCAGCTTGAAGTCAAGGGGGCAGCGGCCTCCTTGCTTCAAGTCAAGCAAACCACTCCCCTCTTGTTGACTGACAGGTTGCCGTTGGGCCGGGGGGTGCACAATTTGTTCCTGCGCGATCCCGGCTCCGGCTGTTCAGTTTGCCAGAGGTCACGCTCACCCTGAGGAAACGCACGCCCAAGCGTACGGCCGGGCTTTAGGATGCTGTCAGTGACCCCTTGCGTGCGGGGACGGGGGGCGCGCTCTGGCAAGCGCGCTCGCTTGCTTCTGCGGCGCATGCGCAGTATACAGAAAAGCGCCAGCAAACTGAACAGCCGGAGCCGGGATCGGCGCGAGACTTGCGCGGCTCCCTGGCCCAACGGCCACCTGTCAGTCAACAAGAGGGGAGTGGTTTGCTTGACTTGAAGCAAGGAGGCCGCTGCCCCCTTGACTTCATGCTGACTCAAGACAGCGCGCTCATGAGGATTAAAAGATCGATTTGTGACAGTTAGAGGAATCACTTCTCCATATGAAGATCTTCATTAGCATCACACTGGTCCCTAAATGAAGGTACTGCTGACAGTTTTTTTAGTCTATAGGAGGTGACAGGTTCCCTTTAAATATTACTTTATTATAAATATATTCCCAAATACCCTTCACTAGATATAATGTCTCATTTTGTCCAGGGAGCAATCTTTAGGAGAAATAAAATGGCCGCCGTCCTATTAGTATACACAGAACCTGTCCTAATCACACAGGAAGGACAAGTTACTTCACAACACTGAGGTAAAGAGCTGCCTCGCCCTCCTCTCTGCTCTACTTGTCAAGGATTATGATCCTGAATACAGTTTAATATGATCTTCAGCTGACTCTCTGTAAAAATGGAGTTCATGAGGAGGCATGAAGTACAGAGAGGATGTGAGGATGTGTCTAATGAGCAGCAGCTCTTTTATGCAGTCTCCATTACCACAGTCTGTCCTGCCCGTCCTCTCTGCACTTCATGTCTCCTCATCAATTCTATTACTACAGAGATTCAGCTAAATTCAGCTTCTTATCATCTGTATTCAGGATCATAATCCCTGACAAGCAGAGAGGAGGATGAGGCAACTCTTTATCTCAGTGTTGCGAAGTAACTTGTCCTCCTGTGTGATTAGGACAGGTTTTGTGTGTACTAATTGGACAGTGACCATTTTGTTTCTCCTAATGATTGTTCCCTAGACAAAATGAGCCATTATAACTAATGAAAGGTATTTAGGAATATATTTATACTAAAGTAATATTTAAGTATTTTCATTTTCTTAATTCCTGGAGAACCCCTTTAAGCTCAATACTCTGATACAGTAATAGAACCTAGCCGAGTACTATCATACTCTAACAGAGGGTAACATACAGTAACTAACCTCTGTGCTCAGATTAGGGAATAGAACTGAGCTCTAGGAGACTATTCTCCTCTACATCTTTCTAGATGAAAAGCAGGATTGGAGAAGAGGAAACAAGTCCTAAGAAAATATTACTGGACACTTTCCATCCCCCTTGAGCTTCACTCAGATCATCCTTTTAAACTAAAAAAAAAAAGATGTGAGGAAGAACAGATCTCTCAGGGTCCTAATAGTGAGTTACAGCCCGAAACAAAAAGTGTTCATTTTTTTCCCTTTCTCTCTTTTTCCATCTTCCATCCATTTATTATGTAATTATATTATGTATAAGTTTATCTGTTTTTTTTTTAATCAACTTTGTAATTATTAATATTTAGGGAAAAAATGTAAACAAAATAAAAAGTGTCAACAACGAGGCAAAAATATAAGTTTTATATACACTCTTTTACACATAGACAGGCACACCTTTACTCTCCTCCTACCCATGAAGGTCAGCTTTCTTTTACACGAACACAGTTGTAGCAGGCATCAAATAAACCTCAGTGGTGCACTACCGTCATATGGTAGCATAGTGCACCGCTCCTTCATATTACATCAAGCCATATTACGCAAATAGCAGTAGGTCCGTGGCCAGGAACAAATATTTGTTTTCTGCAACGAACATTCATTTAACACCAGCGACAACTGCACATCTAGACGTGCTGGCACACCTTTCCACGCATACTTCTACACACACAGGCAAGCACTGTGCCTGGGGCGACAACGTGACACTGGTACGCCATACATGTTATGTGGCCAACAGGGATGCCACATCACAGTTAGCGAAAGTGAATAGGGTTGTATTGTGACCCACAAGGTTGGATTTGTTACAGCGTTTGCTGACCACTCCATTCACTTTCACTAGTTGCAATGTAGTACTGTGCTGCTGCATGACGTGTTGTGGCCCAGACACATACTTTTACATATACAGGTAGACACTCTACCTATATATATATTTTCACATACATGCTGAGCCTTCCCCTCATGTCCTTTCTTAGTGAATAGGAGGCCTAATTCATTGCAGGAGACTATCAGTACTTTAGACCAACAAGTGCTCATTACTTACAAAGGGCTCATGCACACGGCCGTAGACGTTTTTGCAGTCTGCAAATTGCGGATCTGCGAAAACACTGATATCAGCAGTGTGTGTTCCACATTTTGTGGCATGGAACCTCTATAGAACAATCCTATCCTTGCCACACGGTGCCTATATTGTGCAAGCATGACCACAGCTGCTGGATTCCATGGTGGTCGTAACCATGGAAACGAGCAGTGTACAATGTGATGGAAAAATTAATCCAGCCAGTAAAGGAGACAATATGGACAATAACAATACATTAGTAAGTGCTTAGTATTAACTTTCTCTACATGATAAATGCCATTTGCTGAAGCGAGACAACCCCTTTAATGGGCATTAACCTCAACTCCATTCCCTGAACTTCTGGTCTAGATTGGGCGCTCAAGCTAGTGCACAGGGAGACATAAAAGTGACTTACATTAATACAGCATGTAAGAGAAAAACATAACAGCAATTTCCAAATATTGGCAGGAATAGATCGGATGCCACTTTAAAAAATTGGTCACCACCCAGTTGGATTATCTGCACTAACGCCATTGCTGTTCATGCATACCGCAACTTTGACTTGTTATTTTAATTGATTGTGAATAAAAGTCATAATTTAATTGTGGTGAGTACCATGTCTTTTTAGTACAAGTCTTCAGTGCACTCCTTTCTGCTCGGAAACACCAGTGCTGGATCCATTTGCCTTTGGCCGACTCCAGATCCCTACCCCATTTAGGTGAATGCATCCTAAGCCTGCAGAACCATAGAAGACAGGGAGGACTTTCCTGGCTGCTTGCTCCTTGCTATTTATTATATAGACCCAAAATCAAAAACTGGGAGAATATTAGACTCAATAATTCTTTATTCACATCGCAATAAATAACACATATATTAAAATTAATGATGGAGGACAATCATAGGTACATGATTATAAAAGGACAAGGAGAGGCCAACATGATAAACATGACCCCCTGAAGAAGCTTGATGCGAAACGCGCGTCGGGGCGTGGGACTTGGTGGTCGGTAACATGAATTTACAATATTTGATACTGTGTGATTTTGCATGTTTCGGTTTGTGTGGCATATGGCACTAGCACTTTATTGGTATATATTTACTGCCATATTTACCGTTTTTGTGATTACCTGTTTAAGGTCTATAATACATGCTTACATGTGAATATATATTCCCAGTCATTCGGATCAGACGACTTATGGTTATTATATCTTGTTTGTACGTTGGCACTAACTCTGTGGAACTTTTTATTAGATTTTGCATGTAATACTATTTATCATGTTGGCCTCTCCTTGTCCTTTTATAATCATGTACCTATGATTGTCCTTCATCATTAATTTTAATATATGTGTTATTTATTGCGATGTGAATAAAGAATTATTGAGTCTAATATTCTCCCAGTTTTTGATTTTGGGTCTATATATTAATTGTGGGTCAGTGGGAGTTATTGTATATGTATACGGACCAGTTATATTTATATGTTGGTCCTTGCTATTTATTGTATTCCCAACCACTGTTTTAAAGGGAACCTGTCGTCAACTTTATGCTGACTGTACTGAGAGCAGCATAAAGTAGTGACAGAAATGCTGATTTCACCGGTGTGTCTCTCTTGAGCTAAAAGTAAGTGGTTGCCGAGAACCAGCATCATAATCGTTGCAGCCGAGGCCTTGAAAAGAGTCAAATCTACCTGAGAAGAGTCATGGTTATTACTAATCTCCTGCTCTCCTGCCCATCTGCTGATGATTGTCAGTTCTCTCCTAGAGAGAAAGGGAGAAAACTATGTAGAAGCCTGTCAATCATCATCAGGTGGGCAGGGAAAGCAGGAATTCATGAATAACCAGGACTCTTCTCATGAAGATTTGACTCTTTTCCAGGCCTAATCTGCAATGTTTGTGATGTTGGTTCTCGGCAACCACTTACTTTTAACTTATAAATGACAGACCGCTGAAATCAACTCACCTGTCTCTACTTTATTCTGCTGTTAGTATGGGTAGCATAAAGGTGATGACAGGTTCCCTTTAAGTGTATCCTGTCTTATTTTCCCTAAAGCAACATCCTTAAAATTTTTATTTTTCAATTTTCAAGTATTCTCGACCATAGATGAAACAAGTGTTATGAGCGATCACCTACTCTTTCCCAGAGCATACTCGTAGCAAGGGAAACCGACACATCACATGAAACCATGCCTTTATACCAAATTCAAATCTTTACCTGTAAGGCTCAGTTCACACTTTTCAGGTGGGGCTTCCATTCCATCCACCTTTAAAAAAGCATGGCTAGATGGGAACAAAGAACTCAGACTGCTCTCATCTGCTGTCTGTGAGACGGCCATCATAAAAAATGAATGCTTTGGCTTTTCTTCATTGGTTTGGCCTGCAATGTTATAGGTGTGACCTAGCCCTTAGACTTACCTCCAGATAATAAATATATGTATACCGAGGTGTTGACTTACATTTTCTGAAGGACCATGGCCATTGCCACCCCACTGGTAAGGTCTTCTACGGTCTTACAGGGTGCATCTACGTGAAATGTCTGTATCTGAAAATAAGAGTGACAGTTTAGTTAAGGCTTGATCGCATATTACAGGAAAAGAAAGTCAGATTTCGGTATGTAAAGTTCTACGACTACCATTACATTTGTGCTGCACAGATTCTGTACGGTTCTAACATATACAGTGCCTTGAAGACGTATCCACTAACTTAGTGCAGTATTAAAACCTTTCTGAGACTGATATACTCCGGATAGGTCATCAGTATCTGATCAGTGGGTCCTAGTGCGGATGCAATGTGTTTTTCTCTGATGGTTGCTAAGAGATGTTGTTTGTATACCTTCAGTTTTTTATCACGCTCGTGAAAAACGCATCAAAATGCATTGCACCCGCGCGGAAAAAACTGAACGCAATCGCAGACAAAACTCTCTGAACTTGCTTGCAAAATGGTGAGAGTTTCCCTGAACGCACCTGGACCTAATTCATCATGCTCATGTGAAAGAGGTCTAAGGTCTCTTTCACGAGTTTTCCACGCAGGTGCGATGCGTGACATGAACGCATAGCACCCGCACTGAATCCTGACCCATACATTTCAATGAGTCTGTGTACATGAGTGCCATGTTCTCGCGTTGCGCGAGAATCACAGCATGTTTTACATTCTGCGTTTTTCACGTAGCCCTGGCACCATAGAAGTGAATGGGGCTTCAGTGAAAAACGCACTGCATCCGGAAGCAAATGCGGATGGAATGCGTTTTTCACTGATGGTTGCTAGGAGATGTTGTTTGTAAACCTTCAGTTTTTTATCATGCGCGTGAAAAACGCATCAAAATGCATTGCACCCGCATGGAAAAAACTGAACAACTGAACGCAATCGCAGACAAAACTGACTGAACTTGCTTGCAAAATGGTGCGAGTTTTCCTGAAAGCACCTGGACCTAATCCATCATGCCTAAGGCCTCTTTCACACGAGCGTCACGGATTCAGTCCGGATGCGTTCAGGGTGCGTTCCGGAAAATCCGCACGCATCCGTACCAATCCGCAGTTCTGACTGCGATTGCGTACGTTCGTTCAGTTTTTTCCACGCGGGTGCGAAACACTTTGATGCGTTTTCAACGCGCGTGATAAAAAAAACTGAATGTTTACAAACAACATCTCTTAGCAACCATCACTGAATCACGCAGACCCATTCTCTTCAATGGGGCCAGGACTGCGTGAAAAACGCAGAATATAGAACATGCTGCGATTTTCACGCAACGACGAACTGATGCATGAAAAACATTGCTCATATGAAAAGACTCGCCTGTGTGAAAGGGGGCTAAGGCCTCTTTCACGTGTTTTCTGCGCAGGTGCGATGCGTGACATGAACGCATAGCACCCGCACTGAATCCTGACCCATACGTTTCAATGAGTCTGTGTACATGAGTGTCATGTTCTCGTGTTGCGAGAGAATCACAGCATGTTTTATATTCTGAGTTTTTCACGTAGCTCTGGCACCATAGAAGTGAATGGGGCTTCAGTGAAAAACGCATTGCATCCTGAAGCAAGTGCGGATGTAATATGCGTTTTTCACTGATGGTTGCTAGGAGATTTTGTTTGTAAACCTTCAGTTATTTATCATGTGCTTGAAAAACACATCAAAACGCATTGCACCCACGTGGAAAAAACTGAACACAATTGCAGACAAAACTGACTGAACTTGCTTGCAAACTGGTGCGAGTTTCACTGAATGCACCAAAAAACAGACATCATATCCGTATGGGCCATTCCACAAATTATAGAACACGTCCTATTCTTGTCAGCACTGCAGTAGCCAGTTCTACTGATAGGAGTGAGAAAATTGTGGAGTGCACACGGAACGTATCTGTATTTTGCGGACCGAAATATGGACAGGGTCGTGTGCATGAGGCTTAACTGAAGAGAGCTGCAGCTCTTCAATTCTGACTCCTCCTGAATTACTCCAACTTGAAAAGGGAGCAATTCAGGTAAGAGATGTGAGGAATTGCTCGCCACGTGATTCTCTAATTTAGTGAAAGCAGCAGAAAATGCCTGTGGGGAGTGGCTTAGAAACATAAACTTGTTTCCCAAAACCCCCAATCATCCCCTCATAATAAGAGGGATTTTGCACATGGGCTTCCTGATGTGTTCGCCGTGTATTTTAAGACCGGCTGAACTCTTAGTCATCTTTTCCTCTCAGAAATGTCAGCCAATAATTGAGGCTTGTAGCATGAAACAATGCACTGGCTTCCTGTAAAACCACCACGACAGTGCGGCAATGGGAGAAACCTTCCTGTGAAAAAATCATGGCCTGTGCTCCAGTTTCCAGATGTACAAACAGGTGCAAAGTTTGAAACACATTTTTTTTTCTGTCCGCAAATGGCGGATCCACAATACATACGGGCACTGGCCGTATGAACTCTGTGCGGCGGATGCAGACCCACTTGAATGTTTCTGCGATCTGTAAGATATGACCGAAGAAAGGACATGTCCTACCTTTTGCCAGGCATGGATCGGAAGCCCACAAAGTGCTTCCCTGGGATTTCGGGTCAATGACTCTGCACCGCAAAAGATAAGACATGTCCTATCTTTTGCCATATCTTGTGGATCACGGACCCATTCAAGTCAATGGGTCTGCATCCGCAGCGCCCATGGCCAGTGCCCATGCACTGCGGACCTCTATTTGCAGCACACAGCATGGGCATGGGGCATGTGACGCATTTTACTACAATGTACTGCAGCAAAATCCACAGCATTTAGCACAGCAGTAAGGTGGATGAGATTTTAAAAAAAATATCATTAATGTGCTGCTGAAAAATTGTGTATGGTGATATCTACTGCAAAGCCAAATCCACATGTAACTCTTGCAGTAGATTTCCGCATCAAAATAAGTGGATTTCCATATTAAACGGCTATCGGTGGGATTGGGGGGGTCTGTCAACCCACCTCTGTTCTGATATTCATGTCCTATACTGAGAATACACCATCAATGGCAAAATTCTTGTTAAGCTTCATGCAACAGACATGTCAGGAGAGGTTACAGGTCCTCTTTAATGTTGCAGACAGAGCTGTACACATATCAGAGACCTGACTTTCTGAGGGTAAGACCACACGTTGTGGTCATGTTGTGGTTGCAACTTGGCTGCACTCGAGTAGTGTGTGGCTGTACAGCGGGATATAAGTACATTAATAAGCCCAGTACTGTTTAGTCAGTCTGTATTGTTATTAGATGGGTGGTATTACAGATGCTGTGCATCCAATAAGCCTTAAGCCTCATTCACACGTCAGTGTTTGGTCAGTGATTTCAATCAGTGATTGTGAACCAAAACCAGGATTGGAGCCTCCACGGACATAAGGTATAAGGAAAGATCTGCTCCTGTTCTGTCTTTAGAGCCCCACCTGGTTTTGGCTCAAAATCACTGATGGAAATCACTGACCAAACACTATCCCATGATTAATGTAAAAAAATAAAATCAGACATCATATAGTCCATGACCATCTCTTTCTAACAAAGCTAGAACCAGCCATGTACCTCACATGGATTCAGAGATCTCCCCCCTCTGCTTTATTTATATCAAGCTGACAGCTCAAGGGGAGTGTCTTTTCTGCTGCAGCTAAGGGGGCGTGTCTCAGCTCTGCCTATCACAGCTCAGGAGGCAGTTAAAGGGCGAAACTGAGCATGTGTGGCCTTCTCAGTGAGCAGCACAAAGAAATACGGAAAAGAACAAACAGCAGGTGGTGCTATACAGATACATGTTATTGAACAACTTTTAATGACATGCAATTATAAAAGTATTCAGATCCAGGTGCTGGTTTAAAAACTGTAGAATATTTTTCATGGGAAATCCCTTTAAACCGACTTAACAGTGCAGTCCTAATTAGTTTAATTAGAGCCCGTGGTGGCTCATACAGCCATGTGATACTTGACTGGAGCACAGCTGCGTTGCAACCACAACGCGCTCATGTCGTGTGGTCATACCGAGGCCCCTTTCACAGTCAGTGATTTCCATCAGTGATTTTGAGTCAAACCCAGACGCGGCTCTAAGCACAGAACAGGTGCAGATCTTTCCGTTATACCTGATCTGTGTGTAGCCTTCACTCCTGGAAATCACTGATCAAACACTGATGTGTGAAAGCGGCTTTAGGGTGAATGCTGCCATAGGGGGATGTGGGAAGCTGCAGAGCATGCTGGAAAGAAGTTCGGACTCTTGGGTGGTGAATCAGGTTGTTTACCCATGGGATTCACGTCTAGTACAAACTTTTTTTTCCCTTCTCCCACGACAGCACTGTGAGAGAGGATCCGCCCCCAAGACAGGAAACCTGCACAAATAAAAAGGTGGAGAACCTCCTCTCCCTCAGTATGGTTTCCTGTCTTGAGGGAGGAAGCCTACTAATCCTATGTGAAGAAAAGAAGAAAGTCTTGGCCCTCCCCTCCCTGTCCCACACCTGTGGTCCCGGCGTTTTTTCTGGGCAGCATCACTGACGTGCACGCGGGGCTGCAGAGGCGCCGCAATCTCCGGAGGGAGCTCTTGGGCGTTGGGGGACCAGTTGGACATAGCTGGTGTGAGGTCCTGTGTCCCGGGAGCCATCTTGGAACGCATGGGGAGGAGGAGGAGCTACACTTCCGGGCCTGAGTGGCGGTAGGAAGTGACGCCAGGGTGAAGGCGTCCTGGCAGGTGCGTGTGGATGACGTCAGACGCGCGCTGATGAAGAAGCCGTGGCTCCTGAGTGGAAATCGTACAGCTGTCCCCTCCAGCTGTGCTGCAAGCAAGAGATATTGCAGTCTTGCCGAGAGCCCTACTGAATATTCCAGCGGGTGTTCAGCATGGAGGAAGAAAAGAATGCAGAGGATACCCCTTCCAACCCCACCCTGGTAGTTGAGTGAGAGGGGGAGTGATGGTTGTGCCTTTTTTGGTTAAGGGTGTTGTTGTTTATACCTGCCTTCTTTTTCCTGTTACCATTCCTCTAGGTAAAGCTGGCCAAAAGAAGGAATAAAGATTGTGGAATTTGTAAAGCGGCCCTTAGCCCGGAGTGGGATAAGAAGCTATGCCAGGTCTGCATTGATAGAACTGTGGCTGAGGAGTCCCCTTCTTTCTATAAATGTCTTCAGGCCTTAGTCAGGTCTGAGGTGAATTCTTCCATTGCCAGCAAGAAGGTGGAAGATAAGGGTTCTAAATGTCCACGTCACCCCAATTTGCCAGTCCTCTTCTGATTCTGAGGTGGAGGAAGAAGGTGTATTAGATTCTAATGTTTCCTCTTTTTCATCCTCGGACGAGAATGAGGAAGGAGGAAGAGCTTGTTTTCCTACTGAGGATACAGAGAAGCTGTTAAAATCTATTAGAGCAACCATGGGTATTGAAGAGACTAGAGAGCCCAGATCGGTTCAGGACGTTATGTTTGGGGGTTTGGAATCCCGTCATCATAGAACCTTCCCGGTCCATAAAAATGTTTGAGCCATGATTAAAGGGGAATGGAAAAGACCCAACAGGAAGGTGTTTATCACTAAGAGTTTAAAAAGGAAGTATCCTTTTAATGACGAGGACTGCACTACGTGGAATAAAGCTCCAAAGATCGATGTAGCGATCTCCAGGGTTTCTAGGAAAGTCGCCTTGCCCTTTGAAGATACGGGCATTCTTAAAGACCCTCTAGATAAGAGGGCTGAAGCTTTTCTCAGGGGAGCCTGGGAAGCATCTACTTCAACCTTCAGACCCGGCATTGCCTCTACCTGCACAGCTAGATACCTTATAGTATGGCTGTCGGAGTTAGAGAATCAAATTCGTAACAAGACCCCTAGAGAGGAATTGCTAGCATCCCTCCCAACGATCAAAAAGGCTGCGGATTTCTTAGCCGATGCATTCGCTGACTCGGTTAGGTTGGCTGCGAGAGCATCTGCTTTATCTAATTCAGCCCGTAGAGCCTTATGGCTAAAGAATTGGCGGGGGGGATCTTCCGTCTAAACAGAAGTTGTGTGGGGTCCCCTGTGAAGGAGAATATTTGCATTAGAGTAGGCTGCAGACAATAAGAAGAAATTTCCAGGTCTTCAGACATCTTCCTTTCGAGAAGAAATAGAGGCCAGAAAGGAAATAAAGGATGCTTCTTTAACCAGCCAGGAGGAGATAAAAAGAAGTCTAACCAATGACGCCAGAGGTCAGGTGGGGGGGGGGGGGAGATTAAGAAGTTTTCTCCCTGCTTGGTCTCTAATCTCAAACAGCACTTGGGTTCTAGAAGTTGTCGGCTCAGGGTTAAGACTAGATTTCCGTACCTTGCCTCCAGAAAGATTTGTCATTACAAAGTCTTCAAACAGTACAGTACACAAAGGGTTGTCACGATACCAGAATTTTGAGTTCGATACCGATACGTACAAAAGTATCACGATACTCGATACTGATACGATACCTCGCCAAAATAAAGAAGAACCTATTAATGCCACCCTGGCCCCTATCTGTGTTCCCCCCGCCCACCCCCCCCCCCCCAGACCTTGCTTTTGACCCTGCTCTGTGCACCACCCTGGCCCTTTCAATGCAGCCCCTGGCTCTTATCTGCACCCCTTTGGCTGTGCCTACCTGGCCCCTGTCTGCACCCCTGGGATCTGGCCCTTGTCTTTGTACGCCTCTTCCTGGTCTGCGCCCCTGGGCCCTTATCTGTGCCCCACTCCCTCTTTGTCTGTGCCTCTCTGGTTGTCGTCTCTGCTGCCCCCTGTGTGCGCCACCCTGGCCCTTATCTGTGCACCCCTCACCCCCCCTTCCCCCCCCAGGACCTTGCTTGTGACCCTGCCCCTTACCCCTTATCTGTGCGCCACTGGCCCTTTTCAGTGTAGCCCCTAGCCTTATCTTGGTCCCCCCCAGGCCTTGTTTGCACAGGTGTACTGTGACATCACTGTGTTTATTATCCCTGTACAGTGACATCACTGTGTGTATTATCTCTGTACTGTGACATCGCTGTGTGTATTATCCCAGTACTGTGACATCACTGTGTTTATTATCTTTGTACAGTGACATCACTGTGTGTATTATCCCTGTACAGTGACATCGCTGTGTTTATTATCCCTGTACAGTGACATCGCTATGTGTATTATCCCAGTGCAGGAAGAGGTAAGTGGTCCGTGTTTGTGTGTTTGTTTTCTATTTTTCAGGGTCGTGAATGCAGAGGACTACGTCGGATTCGGTGGACTACGTCGGACCAGCTCTTTTTTTTTTTTTTAATAAAATGGTCAAACAGGGGTCTGGGGGAGTGTTTATTTCAATAAAATGTTTTATACTTGTGTGTGTGTGTGTATTTTTTTTTTACAATACTACAGTTTTAGTAATCACGGCTATCTACTGACGGCCCTGATTACTAATACTGGGCTTAGTGCTTGCCGGTATGGCAGGCCAGCACTAACCCCAACATCTATTACCTCGGCACCCACCGCCACCAGGGGTGCCGGGAAGAGCCGGGTACCCGCAGGACCGGACCTTCTAAATTGAGGGTCTGGCTCTGGGGCGGCTGCAGGCTGGTACCATTAGGCTGGGAAGGGCCAATAACCGTGTCCCTTCCCACCCTGGTAGTGCCAGGCTGCCGCTGCTGGTTGTATCTGGCTGGTGAAGGAAAAAAGGGGGGGACCCCCACGCCTTTTTTTTTTTAAATAATGAAATTTTTGAAAAAAAAATGGCGTGGGGTCCCCCCTTTTTCCTCAACCTCAGGTCAGCCTCTTGTGCCCCATCAGACCTCAGGTCAGCCTCTTGTGCCCCCATCAGACCTCAGGTCAGCCTCTTGTGCCCCCATCAGACCTCAGGTCAGCCTCTTGTGCCCCCATCAGACCTCAGGTCAGCCTCTTGTGCCCCCATCAGACCTCAGGTCAGCCTCTTGTGCCCCCAATCAGACCTCAGGTCAGCCTCTTGTGCCCCCATCAGACCTCAGGTCAGCCTCTTGTGCCCCCATCAGACCTCAGGTCAGCCTCTTGTGCCCCATCAGACCTCAGGTCAGCCTCTTGTGCCCCCATCAGACCTCAGGTCAGCCTCTTGTGCCCCCATCAGACCTCAGGTCAGCCTCTTGTGCCCCCATCAGACCTCAGGTCAGCCTCTTGTGCCCCCATCAGACCTCAGGTCAGCCTCAGCCTCTTGTGCCCCATCAGACCTCAGGTCAGCCTCTTGTGCCCCCATCAGACCTCAGGTCAGCCTCTTGTGCCCCCATCAGACCTCAGGTCAGCCTCTTGTGCCCCCATCAGACCTCAGGTCAGCCTCTTGTGCCCCCATCAGACCTCAGGTCAGCCTCTTGTGCCCCATCAGACCTCAGGTCAGCCTCTTGTGCCCCCATCAGACCTCAGGTCAGCCTCTTGTGCCCCCATCAGACCTCAGGTCAGCCTCTTGTGCCCCCATCAGACCTTAGGTCAGCCTCTTGTGCCCCCATCAGACCTCAGGTCCAGCCTCTTGTGCCCCCATCAGACCTCAGGTCAGCCTCTTGTGTCCCCATCAGACCTGCCTCTTGTGCCCCCATCAGGTCAGTGTCTTGTGCCCCCCCTCAGACCTCAGGTCAGTGTCTTGTGCCCCCGTCAGACCTCAGATCAGCCCACCCAGCCACTTTAAAAAAAATCATACTTACCTGTTCTGGCCGCCGCCGCTGTCCTCAGGTTCCCCACTCCACTCTCTTGCCTGCCGGCGCTCACTATGACCTGACGCTGCGTCAGGTCATAGTGCGCGCCAGGGAAGACGGTGGAGCGCGGAACCAGTGAGGACAGCGGCGGCCAGAACAGGTAAGTATGATTTTTTTTTTTAAGTGGCTGGGACCTGGGTGGGCTAATCTGAGGGGGGTGCGGGGGCCCTGGCAGCACGGCAGCCCGATATTAGAACATGGGGCAACGCATTAAAGTGATGCGCGCGCCATGTTCTAAGTATCGGACTGCAAGAAAACTCGGTATCGAGCTTCGGTACCGCACTAGGTACCGAAACCGTACCGAGTTTTCGATATATCGTGCAACCCTAGTACACAGTCTTCAAAACAGGGCATGTCAGCCATGGAAAACGAAGTCTTAAAACTTATAGGAAAGGCCGTCCTCATTCCAGTTCCAACGGAGGAAAGAGGAAGAGGGTTTTATTCTCCACTGTTCCTGGTAAAGAAGCCGGACAGCTCATTCAGGACTATCATAAATCTTGTGTTGAATCTAAAAAAGAACCCCTCAATCTCGCCGAGGCAAGGAATGTCTATACTGGGCTCCCTCTCGGCATGTATTCCTGCGGTAGAGTGGGCTCAGTATCACTTCAGAGCCCTCCAGTGAGAAATACTGGCCCTTTGGGACAGGGGAAGTGCTCACCTGGAGTCCAGAATCGAGATTTCCAGGTTGGCACTGCTAAGCCTGCACTGGTGGTTAAGGGAAAGGAACCTAATCCAAGGAGTTCCCTCGAAGATCTCAGATTTTGTTTGTCTAACGACAGACACGAGCCCCTGGGGGTGGGGAGCCCATGTTCAGGGTCTTTACCTTCAGGGGAAGTGGGAATCAGAAATGATTCAGCAGTCCTCAAACCTGAAATAGCTTGCTGCTGTAAGGATGGCAATTTTATCTTCCCTAAGAGATTAAAAAAAGAAAGAATGTGAAAGTTCTGTCCGACAACAGGATAGCAGTTTCATATATAAACAGGCAAGAAGAAACCAGGTGTCGAGGATTGATGCTAGAAGCCCAGAAGATCCTCTCCCTAGCAGAAAGGAATTTCCTATCTATCTCGGCGGTCCATATCAGGGGTTCAGAGAACTCTCAGGCGAATTACCCTGTCTCAGGGAGAGTGGAGCCTAAAGCAGAGTGTTTTCTCGGAGATATCATCAAGATGGGGTCTCCCAGTGATAGATTTTTTTGCCACGGCAGTAAACAAAAAAACGCAGAGGTTTTTTTCTCTCGGTCCCAGGGGGTCCCCTTGTGGTCTGGATGCGTTTCTTCACAGGTGGGACTTCTCCCTCGGATACACCTTCCCTCCTCTTCCTCTGGTCCCGAGGAAGAGAAGGGAGGACCGGGCGAAAGTAATTCTTATTGCTCCCTTCTGGCCGAAGAGGGCTTGGTTTACCTGGCTCCGAACCTTGTCAATCGCAGACCCTTGGGTCCTTCCAGAATCCAGGGACCTGTTAAGCCAGGGTCCCATTTTTCATCCAGCAGTGAAAAATCTACACTTGACTGCATGGAACTTGAAATGAACTTGTTAGCTAGGAAGGGTTTTTCCTGATAGTCTTATCTCTACTCCCCAGAAGAGTAGAAAGAGGGTTACAATCTCCATTTATTGTAGAGTATGGCTGAAATTCCTTGATTTTGCAAAATTGGACTTCTCTAGTTTTCCCGTTACATCTGGTCCTAGAGTTCCTTCAGAGGGGGTTGGAACTAGGTTTGTCCAGTAGTACCTTAAAAGTTCATGTCTCAGCCATTTCTTCTCTCTTTAACCAAGACATAGCTGGTAGTCCTTGGGTATCTAGATTTTTCAAAGGGATTAGTAGAACTACCCCCCTGGTTTCCCCTAGAACTCCACCTTGGGATTTAAATCTGATACTTAGGGCCCTGACTAGGCCACCCTTGAGCCGTTGGAGGATGTTTCTATCAAGTTCCTGACATTAAAATTGTGTTTTCTGATTGCTGTGACCTCTGCCCGTCGTATTAATGAGATTAAGGCTATTTCAGCTTTTCCACCTTATACCACAATCTTAGAAGATAGGGTTCTAATTAGACCAGACCCAGCCTTTCTCCCGAAGGTATCTTCTAGTTTTCATAGGTCTCAGGAGATTGTCCTTCCCACCTTTTTTAAGGACCCAAAATCAGAAGAAGAGAAAAATCTTCATTGCCTAGATGTTAAAAGAACCCTAATACAGTATTTAGCTCACACTAAAGATTTGAGGAAGTCCTCCTCCCTGCTCATTCTTTTTCAGGGCCCAAACAAAGGCAAGTCAGCATCTAAAGCTTCAGTGGCCAGGTGGATCACATCCGCTATATCCTCGGCTTATGTATCTTCAGGATTCGACCAGGGCAGTGGCAACCTCTTGGGCAGAGAGGTCTTCTGTTTCTATTGAGGATATCTGTAAGGCAGCTACCTGGTCTTCACCTTTAACCTTCTTCAGGCACTATAGGCTTGATCTCTCGGCTACCTCTGACCTCTCCTTTGGTAATAAGGTGCTTTCTGTTGCTATCCCTCCCTAGTGGGTTCTCTGGTAATTCTCTCTCACGGTGCTGTCGTGGGAGAAGGGAAAATGAAGATTACTTATGGTAATTGGATTTTCCAGAGCCCACGACAGCACCCTTAGTTCCCTTCCCTTCTTTTTGCTGTGGTTTTGTTCATGGGTATGCATTAAAAAAAAAAACCCCAAAAAAACAACTGTATATGTTTAGGAGTTTTGTATGTATGATATATAAATATTGTTGGCGGAGCTTCTCTCATTCTAGGATACTCATACTGAGGGAGAGGAGGTTCTCTGCCTTTTTATTTGTGCAGGTTTCCTGTCTTGGGGGCGGACCCTCTCTCTCTCACAGTGCTGTCGTGGGCTCTGGAAAATCCAATTACCGTAAGTAATCTTCATTTTTTACAATGGAGAATTGTTTGGAAAAAATAATTTGGAAAAATTTGTTTTTTTATTTCACATAAAATATCCAGCGATACGTCCTCTTTAAGCTTGGAACATAGTCAACCCTGGAGCTTTGTAATTTACAGCTGTGAATTCCAAAGGAGGGACCTGCAAGGGTACTGATCAAAGCGAGCGGCCTACTCCTATCATTCATATCATTTAAGTGACCAGCCACAGTATAGAAAGTACAGCATACAGTGCTACCTACCAGAGAAAGAACTCACTAGGGCCTCAAATATCCCTGCTATATAGTCACCCACAGACTGCACTAGTGAGATGATTCTCTATAGAACAGGGATCAGCAACCTTCGGCACGCCAGCTGCTGTGAAACTACAACTCCCAGGATGCACACTTACTAGGCAGTTCTTGCAACTCCCACAGAAGTGAAAGGAGGACTCTGGGAGTTGTAGTTTCAGAACAGCTGGAGTGTCAGAGGTTGCTGATCCCTCTTTGAATGAATGCACAGCAGCTCAAGTATGTGCACTGCCGTTCCTTTCATCTCTATGGGACAGCCGGAAATAGCCACGGACTGTACCCAACCATCTCTGGAAGTCCCACAGAGATTAAATGGAGCGCCTGCCACTCCATTCATTTCAGGGGTATAGGGCCCCCAGCAATCTGATAGTTATCCCCTATCCTGCGGATATAGCATAACTTCATCTAACTGGAATACCCCTTTAAGACCCCATAGCTGCACTGAGAGACTTAGTGACCGTGGAGAATGCCTCCATAATAAAATTTCCCATGGAGCTGCTCCCAATTATTTGATCTGTCAGATTCCATTTGAAATCAGAGACACTGGTAACCAACTCGGAGCAGTGCAGTATAGCCATGTGCATGACGCCTTACACTTCAGCTGATGTACTGGAAACAGTCAGCAAGTGCTCATTTATGAAATATTAGTAGACACCTGCTGAAATCTGTAAGGCTAGTGCTCATACAATGTGACTGTGAGATACAGTGTAAGGCCAACAAGCACAGTGCTATATGGCGGTGGTAACTGTGGTGAGCTGTGACCCACAAGGTGCAGGTTTGGATTTCTAGTGATTTGTGTCACTGCCACATTTCATTGTATCACTATGATCTTTGGCCGTACACTGCGTTTCCCAGTCACGTCGCCATGTAGCCCTCGCCTTACGCTCAGAAAGAAACGGAAAGCATTATGTACATAACAGGAAGTGCACACCGGCCCTAATAACATCAGTGGGGCCAGATAGTGCAGAATAGCAGTTGTTACATGTCCTTCTTATTTAAAGGGAACCTGTCATCTCCAAAACACCCCCTGAAGTAGAGTAAGAGATGTATAGTGTAAGTGATGCTGAATCCGAATATGTAATTTTTATCTTCATACTCACTTCCATTCTGACGCTGTGCTCTGACAAACCTGCAGTAAAATACACTTAGTGGACTCCATTGCTCACTCATATAATGGAGAGGACTCAAAGAAGAGTCCACTGAGTGCATTTTACTGCAGGTTTGTGGGAGCACAGCGTCAGAATGGAAGTGAGTATGAAGATAAAACTTACATATTCGGATTCAGCATCACTTACACTATACATCTCTTACTGTAGTTCAGGGGGTGTTTCGGAGATGACAGGTTCCCTTTAAACTAAGGGAAAAAGATGAATACCTTAAAGGGGTTGTTCACCTTTAGGGGACCCCTCCTGGCCAGATCTGGAAAGGGACGCATACTTACCTGACCCCCACTAACAACTTCACTGCCCAGTTTCCACTGCCTCAGGCAGGTCCTCGCTGTTAACATCCACTGTGACACCACTGCAGCCATTGACTGAACCCCTTAGGTCACATGACTTGAGGGGAGGGTAGAGGTCACGGCTGCAGCGCCGCCAAAGAATCCAGGACCTAGTGGTGAGGAGCAGGTAAGTATGTTTCCTGACAGCCAGCCCTGACTGATGTGTAAGGGGGCCTTTACCAGACAACCTGACTGTGCCCCTAGAGAATTAAGGATCAGACATAATGAAAATCAACATGGCCGACACCCCGACATACACTGAACAAACATTAGCATATATTATATAATATACACACTCAATGGTCGACTGGTCCTCCCAGCTTTGTTGATGTGAGTCTAAGGCCTCAAGGACACCACATTTATCATCCATGTGCTATCCGTGTTTTTTGACCCATTCATTTCCTTGTGCTGTCTGTATTTTTGCGGATCTGTGCCTATTCCACAAATTAAAGGACATGTCCTATGCTGGTCCTTATTGCAGACGAGAATGCTTATTTTTACTGATGGGAGCGAGATAAATAATAAGTTCACAGAAGGCATTCATATTTTCCAGACCGAAATACGGACACAGTCGTGTGCGTGAGGCCTAAAATGTATGGCCAGCTGCAGCAAACACTGTCTGTGCCGCAGTGTGTGAACAGGACAAGGACTATACTATCTCAATCCTATTCATATACTGTATCACAGTGTACAAAGAGACAAGTCAGCTCTGCTACATCAGTGCATGGTAGAAGCCGCCGGAAATGAATGGTTCACTGTTAAGCGGTGGATCTGTAAGAAAAGCTCCAGGGCAGATATTCATGATATGATGATGTAACAATGGGAGACAGATGCAGACTGCTCGGAGTCAGACAAAGAGGCCGTGACGAGGCGGACACATCCCTCATCACTGGGTACACAGTCACATGCACACCGGCACAATGGTGGGGGTCTTCCTCATTACTGACATGGCTTTATCTCCTCTCTTTATTGTATGCAAAATAGTTGTCTAGCCTACAATATACCGCATAAAACAAGTAGGAATGGTGAGGCTGACCTCTGGTGACTCTTCACTTGTACACCAGAGGCTGCCGTACAATTCAGGACTAATCCGATCCATATTCCTACAAGGTCTCATGTACACGACTGTATTTTCAGAATCCACGTCTGACCCACATTTCAATGGGGCCGCAAAAAAACAGTGAGAGCACATGGATATCATTCATGTCCTGTCCTTATCCGAGCTGTCACATGTCCGTCCCGCAAAAAAAAATAAAAAATAGAACGTGTCCCATTCTTGTCCGTTTTACAGACATGTCATCAGAATGTGATTGGTGGAGGTCAATCAGCTAAATGATTGGGGTGGGGGGCGGAAAGCACAGCGCCATCCATTGTATTGAGGCAGTGCTTGGTACTGCAGCTCAGGCACATTCACTTGACCTGAACTGAGCTACTCCTAGGCCGGGCAACCAATAAACGGGATGTCACTGGCCTAGGAAGAGGGCGCAGTGCTCACAGTAGCGCCATGGCCTCTTCAAACAGCTGATTGGCAGAGTGTCAGGAGTAAGACCCCCACCATCATATACTCACGACCAATCCCAAGAATAGGTCATCAGTAGAAAACACTGGGACAACCCCTTTAATACTGCACTTAGAATGGGTACAAGACCTATACACTATACAATAAATGTATAAAACCCACCCAATATAAGTGTCCATGTCACAGAGCTAAACACCGGGATCTCCACCACCTTAGTGCCCTCCGGTGATCCGGTAGAGCCACTGAAGGGCCGGTGTTCTGATCAAATCATATCATTAGGATTATCCAATCAGAACCCTTTCTCAGGCTATTTAGATATTAATTATCTATATGATAAAAGTCAAAATTTTAGAGTGGAACCAGCCTTATTTACATACAACAGAGGAAGCCCCCACCTCTCATCATTTTGCCTGTTTACAAATGATAGACCCCCAACCATTGGATTATTGATTCCAGACTCTCCCCTAACAGATGTCTGCGGAACGAAGAGTAGGGCAAGATGTATTTCAATGCCTGCCTTGTTCTGGCAGGAGATAAGCTGCCACCGGAGGTGTCTGGCAGGGACTTTCTCCGCTCTACCCACTGAAAACATGTACAAGCTCAGCCGAACCGAGCATGCATGTACATGGGGCCGCTGGAGGGAACAACTGTTTGTCAGACCGATATTGAAGGTGTATATGCAGCTTAGTGTGGGTCATACACATTAGATATTTCTGCTGACTCCCCATACAAATAACACAACCCCCCGCAGCAACTTAAAGAGGACCTGTCACCACACCTGACATGTCTGGTTTAATAACTTCATGCATTCCCCACGTAATAACAATTCTGGAGCATCTATTCTTATGTCTCTATGTTATACCATTCCTGTGTTATTCCTGCTAGAAGTTATGAATGAATGGCTAGCAGTCTACAGTAAGGGCACAGAGGGGAGGTAACCAGTTGGGGGTGTGTACCTGCACAGACTGACTCTATCCAATCAGTGCTGCCATTGTCAGATTGTGCAGGTACACACCCCCAACTGGTTACCTCCCCTCTATTCCCTTACTGCAGACTGCTAGCAATTCATTCATAACGTCTAGTGCAAATAATAAAGGAATAGCACAACATAGAGACATAAGAATAGATGTTCCAGAATTGTTATTACATGGGGAATGCATGGAGCTATTAAAACAGGTATGTCAGGAGTGGTGAAAGGTCCTTTTTAAAGAGAACCTGTCACCTTAAAATGCAGTGCAATCTGCAGGCAGCATATTATAAAGCAGGAGGAGCTGAGCAGATTGATATATAGATTTATAGGAACAGATACAGTAAAATTTGCAATTTATACATTTAAAGCTCTGCTCTTTCAGAACTTAAAGGGGGATTCCAGTTGTTTCAAGTTATCCCCTATACACAGAATAACTAATGCTGGGACCCCGAAGATCACGAAAACAGGGGCCCCTGAAATGAATGGAGCAGTCGGTCACTCATGCCCAGGGGTAGGACCTCCACAGATCTAATAGTTATCTCCTATCCTGTGGATAGGGGATAACTCGAATACACCTTTAAGTCTGCTCCTGTGTACAACTATCAGTGACTGACAGCTATCTATATATACACACTTACACAGAGAATACTATCAATCACTGATAACATCTTCCCCGTGTACAACTATCAGTGACTGACAGCTATCTATGTATACACACTTACACAGAGAATGCTATCAATCACTGATAACACCTCTCCTGTGTACAACTATTAGTGACTGACAGCTATCTATGTATACACAATTACACAGAGAATACTATCAATCACTGATAACACCTCTCCTGTGTAAATCTATCAGTGACTGACAGCTATCTATATATACACACTTACACAGAGAATGCTATAAATCACTGGTAACACCTCCCCTGTGTACAATTATCAGTGACTGACAGCTATCCATGTATACACACTTACACAGAGAATACTATCAATCACTGATAACACCTCCCCTGTGTACAACTATCAGTGACTGACAGCTATCTATATATACACACTTACACAGAGAATACTATCAATCACTGATAACACCTCCCCTGTGTACAACTATCAGTGACTGACAGCTATCTATGTATACACACTTACACAGAGAATGCTATCAATCACTGATAACATCTTCCCCGTGTACAACTATCAGTGACTGACAGCTATCTATGTATACACACTTACACAGAGAATGCTATCAATCACTGATAACACCTCTCCTGTGTACAACTATTAGTGACTGACAGCTATCTATGTATACACACTTACACAGAGAATACTATCAATCACTGATAACACCTCCACTGTGTACAACTATCAGTGACTGACAGCTATCTATGTATACACACTTACACAGAGAATGCTATAAATCACTGGTAACACCTCCCCTGTGTACAATTATCAGTGACTGACAGCTATCCATGTATACACACTTACACAGAGAATGCTATCAATCACTGATAACACCTCCCAGTGTACAACTATCAGTGACTGACAGCTATCCGTGTATACACACTTACACAGAGAATACTATCAATCACTGATAACACCTCCACTGTGTACAACTATCAGTGACTGACAGCTATCTATGTATACACACTTACACAGAGAATGCTATCAATCACTGATAACACCTCCCCATGTACAACTATCAGTGACTGACAGCTATCTATGTATACACACTTACACAGAGAATACTATCCATCACTGATAACACCTCCCCTGTGTACAACTATCAGTGACTGACAGCTATCTATGTATACACAATTACACAGAGAATATTACCAATCACTGATAACACCTCCCCATGTACAACTATCAGTGACTGACAGATATCTATGTATATACACTTACACAGAGAATGCTATCAATCACTGATAACACCTCCACTGTGTACAACTATCAGTGACTGACAGCTATCTATGTATATACACTTACACAGAGAATGCTATCAATCACTGATAACACCTCCACTGTGTACAACTATCAGTGACTGACAGCTATCTATGTATACACACTTACACAGAGAATGCTATCAATTACTGATAACACCTCCCCATGTACAACTATCAGTGACTGACAGCTATCTTTGTATACACACTTACACAGAGAATGCTATCAATTACTGATAACACCTCCCCATGTACAACTATCAGTGACTGACAGCTATCTTTGTATACACACTTACACAGAGAATATTACCAATCACTGATAACACCTCCCCATGTACAACTATCAGTGACTGACAGCTATCTATGTATATACACTTACACAGAGAATGCTATCAATCACTGATAACACCTCCCCATGTACAACTATCAGTGACTGACAGCTATCTATGTATACACACTTACACAGAGAATGCTATAAATCACTGGTAACACCTCCCCTGTGTACAATTATCAGTGACTGACAGCTATCCATGTATACACACTTACACAGAGAATGCTATCAATCACTGATAACACCTCCCAGTGTACAACTATCAGTGACTGACAGCTATCCGTGTATACACACTTACACAGAGAATACTATCAATCACTGATAACACCTCCACTGTGTACAACTATCAGTGACTGACAGCTATCTATGTATACACACTTACACAGAGAATGCTATCAATCACTGATAACACCTCCCCATGTACAACTATCAGTGACTGACAGCTATCTATGTATACACACTTACACAGAGAATACTATCCATCACTGATAACACCTCCCCTGTGTACAACTATCAGTGACTGACAGCTATCTATGTATACACAATTACACAGAGAATATTACCAATCACTGATAACACCTCCCCATGTACAACTATCAGTGACTGACAGATATCTATGTATATACACTTACACAGAGAATGCTATCAATCACTGATAACACCTCCACTGTGTACAACTATCAGTGACTGACAGCTATCTATGTATATACACTTACACAGAGAATGCTATCAATCACTGATAACACCTCCACTGTGTACAACTATCAGTGACTGACAGCTATCTATGTATACACACTTACACAGAGAATGCTATCAATTACTGATAACACCTCCCCATGTACAACTATCAGTGACTGACAGCTATCTTTGTATACACACTTACACAGAGAATGCTATCAATTACTGATAACACCTCCCCATGTACAACTATCAGTGACTGACAGCTATCTTTGTATACACACTTACACAGAGAATATTACCAATCACTGATAACACCTCCCCATGTACAACTATCAGTGACTGACAGCTATCTATGTATATACACTTACACAGAGAATGCTATCAATCACTGATAACACCTCCCCATGTACAACTATCAGTGACTGACAGCTATCTTTGTATACACACTTACACAGAGAATGCTATCAATTACTGATAACACCTCCCCATGTACAACTATCAGTGACTGACAGCTATCTTTGTATACACACTTACACGGAGAATGCTATCAATCACTGATAACACCTCCCCATGTACAACTATCAGTGACTGACAGCTATCTATGTATACACACTTACACAGAGAATGCTATCAATCACTGATAACACCTCCACTGTGTACAACTATCAGTGACTGACAGCTATCTATGTATACACACTTACACAGAGAATGCTATCAATCACTGATAACATCTTCCCTGTGTACAACTATCAGTGACTGACAGCTATCTTTGTATACACACTTACACAGAGAATGCTATCAATTACTGATAACACCTCCCCATGTACAACTATCAGTGACTGACAGCTATCTTTGTATACACACTTACACGGAGAATGCTATCAATCACTGATAACACCTCCCCATGTACAACTATCAGTGACTGACAGCTATCTATGTATACACACTTACACAGAGAATGCTATCAATCACTGATAACACCTCCACTGTGTACAACTATCAGTGACTGACAGCTATCTATGTATACACACTTACACAGAGAATGCTATCAATCACTGATAACATCTTCCCTGTGTACAACTATCAGTGACTGACAGCTATCTATGTATACACACTTACACAGAGAATATTACCAATCACTGATAACACCTCCCCATGTACAACTATCAGTGACTGACAGCTATCCGTGCTTAAATCTGTGAAAAGGCGGTCAGAGATGCTTGCGTGAAAGATCTGTATGTCCGTTTTTTGCTATCCCTGTTTCATGGACACTGTGCAACTGAAAGATAATTTTCAAAGCATGGATTTCTTGGATGAAACACTATATTAACTCCCCAAAAACAAAAAGATCAGCTGTGTTGAATCCAACAGCCCCAATGTTTATCCCACGTGAAGCCCCCATACACATCAGATGGTGGGTGGGTTCTGCCAGGTTATACCTCATGAGCTCTGTCGACCTGAGATATAATATCCGTTGTCCCGGTCATAACCAACACCCCCATCAGACTGATGTGATATCCCTCATAATGAATAGCGGCCACCCGTGGGAACGTGTATCAGTGGTGGTAAACGCCAGGATTGTATCCGTTCCATGACTATGGTCTGAGACTCACACAAGGAGCACAATATCCACCACCATACAAACAATCCTTTGCCACTAAACCTAAAAAAAAATCTAAAAAATAATATAAGATTAAGGGGCCACTCTTTACGCCTGGCTCTTGTTTAGGGGGAAGTGTAAAAAGCTACCGTATAGGGAAAGGTCCACCACTTTCTCCAGCCCATCCTATAGACCCCGAGGAGGGGCTTCTCCCCTTACAATAAGATTATTAGCACAAGAACCGCACGAATGTGTATGAGGGCAGCCGGTAAGTCCCCTAGTCCGGGGGCAGTGTGGTGACAGCCGTACAGGCCCTCTCAGTGGGGGAAGGGACCGGCCTTTCACACTTACCCACGTCAACAGACTCTCACATAGATCCACCCGGTCCAGGCTCTCCGCGTTTAACATCCTCCTTCCAGTCCGCTACAGATCCGGATAACTGATGTCATGTGCTGAGCAGCACACGCCAATAACACCGGCTCCGCTTCTCACAGTGCGGTGTCCGGGCCCCTCCTTCCCCGGTGCTGGCTATGCTGAGAGGGTTCCGGTGGTGTCCCCGGGCCGTGGCGCTCTAGCGGGGGGGATGGGTGGTCGGTCTCCTCCTCTTCCCCCTGCTCGCAGTGTCTGTCTGTGGGAGATGCACAGCTGACACCCAGCGCTCACTGCGCACAATCACAACCGCACCATCCACCGGATATTCTGCAGAGCGCGGCCCCGAAGCCCGGTCCCCCCGGTGACGGAGCAGTGGGGCTGTACTGAGGGGAATGGGGACCCCTCTTGTGGAGAAGGAAACCCTACCCGGGGCAGCAGGGCTCAGGACATGTGAGAGCTTCCATTCACATGTAGTACTCCCACAGAGGACATTATACCCTCAGAAAAACTGCATAGTGTAAGGCTATGTTCACACTGCTGCAAGTTGCAGGAGCTGGTGTTTGTGATGCTCCACGAGATGTTTTTGGGTAATTTTTGGTAAATGCAACGCTCACAATGTAAATGCATTAGTATGAAACTATTCATCACTATAAAGGCATGTTCACAAAAGTACGTCCACTGCGGTTTTTGCAGCTGGAACTCAAAGTGCATGAGATTTTAAAAAATCTTATCCAGGGTGAAAACCGCCATGTGGTGTGAATTTATGCCGCAGCTTTTAACTGTATGGGGAGAAGTTCAAAGCCATAATGTTTTCATTTTTTTTGTCAAGGGCTTTTTTTTTTTTTTTTTTGCAGGGTGAGGTTTTTTTTTTAAAGGGCAGCAAAGGGTACATCTAGGTCTATTATTAATTTTTTAGAAGACAGCAGTTCCATCGGTTTCCTTACGGATAAGTGATGTGATAACTTTTTTTCTGCGGGTCTCTGTGATTACAGCATTACCAGACTTCTAGGTTTTTTCTTTTGCACAATAGAAACCGTGTTTTCAAATATTTTTTCTGTGTTGCTGCATTGCATTTTTTGTGGGACAAACTGTAGTTTTCATTGGTGCTGTTTTGGGGTACATAGGACTTCTGAGCGCACAAAGTTTTGTTCACCATCATTTTATGGCACTTCTGTACTGCAGAATGCCAATTAGGCCCTGCACCGCTCCTGTGTCCATTGTGCACATCAGGTCACCTGACCATGGACAGGATGACATCACTTCCTATTCAATGTGGACCTGAAATGGTGGAGATGGATGGCAGGACTTTGTAAAGCTGACTTTTTTTTTTTTTTTTACACGGTTCCTGCCTTTCATTTTTTAAAATTTAGGTCAGACAATCCCTTTAGGCTAGGGCTACACGGTGACAGTTGTCGCGTGACACCCGTCGCAGCCCGGATCCCTGGGTAGCGGGGATCCCGTAGAGATGAATGGGATGCCGCGGCAGTCGCAAGAAATCCATACATGTTGGATTTCTTGCGGCATCCCATTCATCTCTATGGGATCCCCACTACCCAGGGATCAGGCTGCGACAGGTGTTGCCGTGTAGTCCTAGCCTTAAAGGGGTTGTCTTAGCTCAGACCATTGTCGGATAGGTCACACCTCTGGGACCCACACCTATCTTGTAAACTGAGCCAGCAAAGTGAAGGAGGACGCACGGCGCATTGAAGTGAATGGAAGCGGGGGCCGACGGGAATAGCGGAGCCAGTGCTTGGCTATTTTCGGCGGCCCCGTAGAAATGAATGGACGATGGCCGCACGTACGCAGTGCTCCCTCCTTTTATTTTGCCTGCTCAGTTCATGAGATAGGTGCAGGTCCCAGAGGTGGCCGTGCTCCCATAAAAGCTTTCTCCAGGGATCGGGGAACCTGTTACCCTGTACTAATAGCCGGAAGTCTCTAACACACTGACCCATCATTTTTAAAATCGCCATAGAAGTCAATAGGGTAGAACGCACATTAATTTTTTTAATGGATCTGTGCCCCGATTTGAGAATTGCACTGCAGGTCCCGTTCTTGTCTGTTTTTGCGGATCAGTATAGCCCTTCTATTGATGGGTGTGAGAGGAAAAAAAACAAACCAAATGCACACGAAGGCTGTCTGTTTTTTCACAGATTCGTTTTTGTGGATATGGCCATGTGTATCCATTAGATCCTTCATATGAGTGATCCCACCAATAAAATGCTGGAGAAAACTGAAGTGCGCTCGTGGTCAGCATGATATGGCCAATTACATCATACACCACGTTTTTCTAGCCTGACAGATCACATTTTCGGTAGACATACTGCTGTCGGATACTACAAACAATTGTTCACATAATGGCCTGTTTTACAATGTATATCAAATGATTACTTTTTATATCTATGTTCTTTATATTCAATTCACTTATGTCTTCTTGTTTCTTTGATCTGCTGTGTTTGTCTCATAGTTGTCTTATCTTCACTATTGTTCTATTGTTGACCATACATTCTCTGTGTATCTAATGTCTGGTTTTACATTTATGGCTGTGTCTTGGGCAATTCTCAAACATTGCCTCATCTAAACAATGATGAATGTTAGAAGTGTCCATAGTTAATAAGGAGTTACCTAGGGTATTTAGAGTGAGTGACTGTGAGCCCAAAGGAGGGGTCCATGGAACATGCAGATGTTCAGGAGTGACATGACTGCTCAGGTGCAGCCATGTCAAGAAGTCAACTGCTTTTGCAACCGGGTATCCCTGGTGATCCAGTGGAGGGCCTTCCCCCGGACAGATGTATTTTTAACTCATAGCTAAGTATATCTTTGGTTTTTATTGTACTTGTTTATGATTCTTGTTTACTTTACTTGTTTCTTCTGTATTTTTGTTTATCATTTAAGTAAACTATATCTATTTTCACTTCGCTATTGTGTGTGGACCTATTTATTCTCGCATCATAGAATTCATGGTAAAACAATGGCCTTTGTGGGTGACCTGTCTTATGTGTATGCAGCTTTACTATAGTTGTATGTTGCTCTGAAACTAATGATATTTTGAACTTTAAAAGTTGTGGAAATGATCTATTTGATATTACCTGTGTGAATAGACAGTGTGTTAGATTAAGCTGTTTTTGTAGATTAGCTATGTGGGTTTTTATAACGCTGTTTTTGGTATAATACTTCGTCAGTCAGAAGTCTGCATCTTCCTGCGTAGCAGCTAAGAAATGCCCGTCTTCTAGAATGTTACGTAGGTAATTATCTCAAGACAGAAGCAGCGATTGAGCTTTAGGCCAGGACAAGTCACTAGAGCGTGACATATTAGTCAGTCCACAGTAGCAGAACACAACTCTTTCTTGTAGCACAGTGTTCTTGTGCCGTCCTGCCGAGTGATCTTTAAATGTTCAGGGCTCGGATATCTTGACCCTTCTGATTAAAACATAACTAACCCTTAAGGTGTGTTTACACGCTCCAAGGAGAAGCTGATTATCTGAAGCAGTCGGCTACTCATTCAGTGAGGGTGAAGCTCTGCAGTTACATGCTGCGATCACCTCCACAGTATGAGGACGAGTGATGGCTACTGCTGACTATCATCCTCATACAGGTGCATTCTTTCTGGGCAGCACAACTGTTTCACCCTGCTGGATCATCAGGTGATAGGCTGCACCTTTATGCCCCTTTCACACGAGCGGGAGACTCGCATGTCTCCCGCAACACATCTACAGGGCTGGACTCGGCACTGACAGGGATCGCAGAGCATTATATGCGATCCCAGTCAGTGCCGGAGTCCAGCCCTGTAGATGCGTTGCAGGAGACATGCGAGTCTCCCGCTCGTGTGAAAGGGGCATTAGACTGACAGATTATTGGGAACCCACGTTTGTAGGAACACAGCGAGCGTTGTAAGGGCAGGAGCACACATTGCTGCTCCTCCCTGTGCCTGCTCTGCTCAGCTAAAAGCTCTGCACAACACTGCAGGGTCTCCTGTAATGATGTGCTATGCCTGGATTTAGCTGAGCTGAGGCAGGAGCAGCAATGTGTGCTGCTGCCCATGTCAGTAGTGTACGAGTGGTGAACACCTGAGCTTTAAAAAACAGTAACATCTATAAATAAAGTAATAAAATAATAATTTAAGGGGATTTAGAACATTTTTAAACAAACTTGTCTAAAAGATTAGATACCCTTTAAAGAGGACCTTTCACCTCTCCTGACATGCCTGTCTTAATAGCTTCATGCATTCCCCATGTAATAACAGTTCTGGAACATCTATTCTTATGTCTGTATGTTGTGTCATTCCTTTATTATTTGCACTAGAAGTTATGAATGAATTGCTATTTGTCTTCAGTAAGGGAACAGAGGGGAGGTAACAAGTTGGGGGTGTGTCCCTACACAGACTCACTCTAGCCAATCAGTGCTGCCATGTTCAGACTGTGCAGAGACACCCCCCAACTGGTTACCTCCCCTCTGTACCCTTACTGCAGACTGTTAGCCATTCAGTCATAACTTCTACCGTGTTTCCCCGAATATAAGACCCCCCCGAAAGTAAGGCAGGGTAGGGGGGTGCCCAGGGTTCTCCAATGTAAGGCACCCCCCGATTGTAAGGCCGCTATCGGGGGGGGGGGGGGTCTGTGAGGAATGTAAGGCCGTCTATGGTGGGGGGTGGCTGGGGAATGTGTTCAGGCCCCTCCATGCTGTGATACTCGCCTGCCTGCGGGCTTCTTGT
Source organism: Rhinella marina (assembly GCA_900303285.1). NCBI lineage: Eukaryota > Metazoa > Chordata > Amphibia > Anura > Bufonidae > Rhinella > Rhinella marina. The sequence goes on along the minus strand of ONZH01010900.1, from coordinate 121,702 downwards.
GGCCGGCTCCGCCATTCACCGTCCCTGTCACTGTCCTTGCAGCTCGAAGCCGATTGGCCATCAGCTCGAGCTCTGATTGGCCGATCAGCCGCGACGTCACGGCCCTGCAGGCTCGCAGCTGATTGGCCAGCGTCCCCTGCAGCAGAAGGCTCCCACCGGCACCGCAGAGGAGATCGTAAGGGTGTGTGTATGGGGCTGCGTGTGGGTGGTGGCAGCACATGGGCAGAGTGGGGGTGCACGGTGCAGTGGGATCATGCACACAGGGATGGGGGAGCTGCAGGGGATCATGCACACAGGGATGGGGGAGCTGCAGGGGATCATGCACACAGGGATGGGGGAGCTGCAGGGGATCATGCACACAGGGATTTTATTGTTAAAAAAGTGTCATTTTTTTTTGTCTAATGTAAGGCCTCCCCGAAAGTAAGGCAGGGTGGGACTTTTGGGGGTAAATTTAATGTAAGACAGGGCCTTACTTTCGGGGAAACACGGTAGTAGAAATAATAAAGGAATGACACCACATAGAGACATAAGAATAGATGTTCCAGAATTCTTATTACATGGGGAATGCATGAAGCTATTAAACCAGGAGTGGTGAAAGGTCCTCCCTAATATATGATCACTGGGGGTGCTGAGTATCCTGTGTGCATGCCTGACGACCACTCCATTCACTGTCTATAGAACTTTGTAGCCCCGCCCCTGGGAACACCCCAAACCTGACTAGTGTGTATATGTACTTGTTCAAATCTATAAGTAAAGGCTCCTTCACATTGGCTGACTGAGGAGTGAATTATCGGGAATGAACATGCAGCAGTCATCTCCGCTCTTCATTGTAGGACTATCTGCTGCCCAGTAGAGATGATTTTGGGTGCCACATCAACAATGCTTTTGCTCGATTACTGAGTGTTTGCTCCTTCATCAAGTAATCGGTGGCCCCCTTACACTGGCTGAGCATCCGCCAGATAATCTTTAACAAGCCTTTGTACGAACGCTCGTTAGCAATAATCTGTCTGTGTAAAGTGCTGCCGATTACCTAATAAGTGAGTGAAATGCTTGTTCATATGGTATTAAGATCATTTGTGCGGTCACCTAAATCGTCATTTGCCGGCAGCAGATTGTGCCATTTAAACAGCCTCTGCTGCTGGCAAACAATGATTCTTTATGGGAGCGTGCGACGGCATTAGCGATTGCTCCTCCCCAGATCACTGCCTGTAAATGCAGAGGTCTCCTTCACTGATGAGCAGGCACTTGATGGGAAGGAACACTTTCTTTCCAACAATCATCTGCTTAACTGAGCAGTGTAAAGGGACTTTACACATAGTAATTATCGGGAATGAGAGTTTGTCCCTATAATCAGCCCATGTAAAGGAGCATTAAAGGGTTATTCCCATCTTAGACAATGGGGGCATATCGCTAGGATATGCCCCCGTTGTCTTATAGGTGCGGGTCCCACCGCTCGGACCTGCACCTATATCCAGAACGGAGTGGGGAGCGCTGCGCCTGGAGGACTCCGGCCACCACCAGGCACAGCTCCCCGCTGCGCTCATAGAAATGAATGGGAGCGCAGCGCGGCCACCGCTCCCATTCATTTTTATGGAGCCGACGGAAGTAGCCAAGCCAGCGCTCGGCTATTTTCGGCGGCCCCATAGAAATGAATGGAGGGCGGCTGTGCATGCGCAGTGTGCCCTCATTCAGTTCGGGGGCTCCGTTCTGGATATAGGTGCGGGTCCCAGCGGTGGGACCCGCACCTATAAGACAATGGGGGCATATCCTAGCGATATGCCCCCATTGTCTAAAATGAGAATAACCCTTTAATAGGTTAATTGTAAGGAAGTTGTTTACACGGGTCCTAAAGGTGTCTATACACCTTCAATAGCTGAGCGTTTGGACGACCGTTCTCTTTCCCAGTTGCACCATACATACACATGCTCGGCTCAAGTATGTGTGTATTTTCATTGAGAAGAGAGAAGAAAGCTGCTGTCACAGTGATTTATCTTGCAGGACAGCAAACGGATTGGGTATTGAAATTAAACATGGCCGATCTTTCTCTCCCCCAACATCATTTGTCAGGGGTAAAGTTGGGATCTCCCCATACACATCAGCCTTAAGGGTCATTTCACATCTGCAGATACATTTGTATAAATAGGAGGGTAGTTTCAGCGCTCCATAAAATATTAAAATCAGTTCAGCCTATATGTTTCAAGTGTACAAGATCCCTTAGTTATGGCATAAATAAAAGCAATCTCCAAATATTTACCGGTAACCTCTTCCCGACATCTGCTCTAATAGTACGGAGCGGAGTGAGCACCATAGCAACCGGGTGACTGATGTTTCACACAGCAGACACCCGGGACTAATGTAAGCAATCGTCGACATTTAACCCCTCAGATGCCATGGTCATATATGACCACGGCATCTGAGGGGTCTAAAACCCAGAAGCACGCAAGGAATGCCTTCCCCGGGTGGAGATCGGGGAAAGCATTCCATGAAACTAATGAGCCGGAGCCTGAACTAGGCTTCTACGCTCATTAATTGTATATTACAATTCAGGCCAGCAGGTGGCAGCACTGAATTGCAATATAGCAAATAGGGATGAGCGAGTTGATGTTTCATCCGCAGTCGATTCACTTCTTTTGAATACTGTACGGAGCGAGCTTGCACATGTGTGCTGCCGGAAGTCCGCCCCAGCCCCATTCACTATGATGTGGCCGCATCACGGCAAACATGCCAAGAGGCGGCCAGATGAAAACCGCGGCGCACTGCCACGTGTGAAGGCTAAATGTCTTGGTGTGGCCTAGTCAAAGCCCAGACCTAAATCCAGTGGATTTATCCAGTGGCATGACTTGAATACTGCTGTACAGAAATGCAACCCATCTATCTTGAAGGGGTTTGAAGAATGGGTTAAAATTCCACTGTCTAGAGCTGCTAAGTAGGGATAAGTAAACGTCTGTTTTCAAGTTCGGCGTGCAAGGTTCGGGTTATCTAAGAATATGGATTCCACTACCACAGACCATAAGTTAGATAACTCAAACCTTCACTCATTACTAGTGCTAAGCTAATAGAGACATACACCAAGTGAAATTGCAGCAACAGGTGGCTCCGCAAAGTATTGACTTCAGGGGGCCTCATTCACATCTCTGTTAGGAGATCCAGCAGGCTGTTCTGGTACAGACCAGCTTGCCAGATCCCCTACTTCACCACTGGAATGAGTCCACCCGCTTTCCCTTATAAATGCCGGGTTTTGGCCGGACAAAAAACCTTGCACGCAGCCGGAATTTACGCTGGATCAGGCAGCCATTATGTAATGCAACATAACAGGAAAAACATGAATGGAGTCAATATTTTTGCAAGGCACTGTATATGACATCTATGAAGATGAATAGTCATCATTGTAACACAAGGATGTCTTGAGTCTGCCAAAATGGGCTGCTCTCATATACACCAAGAAGATGGCAGCGGAAGGCGGGTGTGGGCTGTCGGATGAGGTAAGTACCACCGCTGTAACTCCAGGAAGGAAGAGTAGTGCAGCTAAATATGGTGCTATTCGTGCTGTCTATGGCTATAGGGAATCATACTTGGATTTGAATAACTAAGGGTACGCATAACTGGCTGCTGTCAACCAGACAACAACCAGTGGTATTTATCCATCCAAAACCTGGCCTTTATGCCGGATCACCTCTGGATCCCAGCATAGTCAAAGGGGATCAGGTAGTGAATGGTAGAATCCGACAGGCTGTTCCTTGTCTGAATAGCCTGCCAGATCACGTTACCAGAGATGTGATAAAAACCAAAAAATGAGGCTACGTTTACACATCAGATAATTGATGCCGCAGATTTGGCTGTAAATCCGCACTTACCGTATGTAGTGCTGACATAGTCTGCAGTGATTTACAGTCCCCAATGGAGCTCACTATCTAAGTTCCCTCTCAGTATGTCTTTGGAGTGTGGGAGGAAACAGGAGTACCCAGAAGAGAACATACAAACTCCATGCAGATGTTGTCCTTGGTCAGATTGGAACCTAGGACCCCAGCGCTGCAAGAGACCAGTGCTAACCACTGAGCCACCGTGCATCCACTTGTATTATACTGTAAACTGCCACAGATTGGCAGTGCGGAATCTGCTCCACATATCCGTGACCTTAGCCTAGCCCTACAGTGTACATTTGTATATGGTTTAGTGTCTGGCTTATTTTACACCACCCGTGAAACCACAACTCTAATTAAAATACTAAACCTCTGGAAAGCCTTTTACATTTCACACTCTATGTCAGCTATGTCTGGTTAATCTTCGGGAAAGTGGCATGTCGTTCAGCATACGTTAGAAGATCATGTCATCCTGCTGAACAGATGTCCCTTCATCTTTATGTAATGGTTACAAAGCATGCATCATATGAAGAAGGAACAGACGTCTTAGGTTTCAGGCCTGGATTAACGAGGGAATGAAAAAGTTGTGTTTGGTTTAGGCTAGTTTCACACGAACGTTGTGTTTTGCGGTCTGCAAATTGCGGATCCGCAAAAAAAAAAAACGGATGGCGTTCGTATGGCATCCGTTTTTTTTTGCGGATCCATTGTAACAATGCCTATTCTTGTCTGCAAAACAGACAAGAATAGGACATGTTCTATTTTTTTTTTTGCAGGGCCACGGAACTGACATACGGATGCAGACAGCACACAGAGTGCTGTCAGTATTTTTTGCGGACACATAGAAATGAATGGGTCCGCATCCTATTCGCAAAAAATGCGGATCGGAGCCCGCAAAAAAAATACTGTTGTGTGAAAGAGGCCTTATGGTGAATTGTAATACTGGGCGAAAATCAAAATACTCAAGCCAAAAACTAAAGAGATGATCAGAGGGAATTCCATGAGTTCAGACATTTCATTATAAAGTGAAGGCACTATATAGAAATAGCTGTTGTGTCTGCCCTAGTAAAACTTCTCTCACACTAGAATGCTCTGTTCACATCACGTGTATGGCCTCCATTTACCATATATAATGAGAACACTAAATAGATGCCATGCAGTTAGGTCCATCACCCACAGGGTACATGCATACAGTTTAATGCGGAAAATCTGCAGTGAAATACAGTACCAGCTAAGTAGATGAGATTTTCAAACATTACCTGACTGCATTGTGCCAACTATAAAGTTTCAATGAAGAGAAATCAGGACTTTCGTATTGATGGCCCATCCTCAGGAAAGGTGATTAATATGAGATTGCCGGGGGTCTGGCTCCTGGGACCCCCGCCAATCGGCTCTTTGAGGAAGCCACAGCGCTCACCAGAGCTCCAGTGAGCGCGGAAGTCTCCTCACATCTTAGGCTGTGTTCACACATCAGTTATTTCCATCAGTGATTGTGAGCCAAAAACAGGTGCAGGTTAAAAACACAGAACAGGTGCAGATCTTTCCCTTATACCTTATCTATGTGTAGGCTTCACTACTGGTTTTGGCTCATAATCACTGATGGAAATAACTGGTCAAGTAACTGATGTGTTGACAAGCCCTTAAAGAAGAACTCCCGACAAAAATTTTATTCCATGTCCTGCTAGAAATGTACATGGTGTAATCTGTAGTGAATGTCATTTTCTTACCAGTGTCTGAATTTTTGACTTATATCATCCTGAAGTTTCTTTTCTGTGTCATGTGACCAGCAATTAGACCCACCAACTCACACATAGACTTGTGTGGACAGGAAGTCTAATTCTCTATGTATTCCTATGAGACGGAAAGTGAGGCTCCCATAGGAATGAATAGAGCAGTTACTGGCTTTCTGTCCTGGGTCAGTTGGAGGGCAGGGAGTTGGTCACATGACCCAACTACAATAAGAAGAGAGGTTTTTACTCACAGAAACAGTCACTGATAAGAAAATGACAATCACTACAGATTATATCATGCACCTTTCTAACAGGTCAGAGAATAAAAATTTTTGCGGGAGTTCTTCTTTAACAGCGCTGTGCTTGGTACTGCTGCCAAGGCCCATTCACTTAAATGGTACTGAGCTGTGCTTGAGCCATGTGAGCAATAAACAAGACGTCAGATAGTTTAGGAAGAGGCCTTAGCTCTCATGGAGCACCATGGTTTCTTCGTACAGCTGATGGGCGGGGAGTCGGATCCCTGCTGATCTAATACTGAGGCTAGGCCATCAATATCAAAATCCCAGAAAAGCCCTTTCATTGTTAAATATTTTGTGTAGTATGACTTTCTTTTTAAAAAATTGCTAATTTTTACAAATTTTAAGTAAATTTTGGATTTTTTTTTAAATCAATAAATATAATACATAATGACTAAGATTTCCCACTAACATAAAGTACAATGTGTCACAAAAAACTATCTCAGATTCACTTGGATAAGCAAAAGCATTCCTAAGTTATCACCACAAAAAGTGACTCATTTAAGATTTGAAAAATGAAGCCATGTCAGGAAGGTGAGGTGAAAAAGAGTTAACCAACATGACAGCGCACCTTGCTCACATATGAATAGCAGTTCTATTCATGAGCTATGGAATTCGGGGTAGTATGCAGGCAACGTGGACAATGAGACGTTTTCACCAATGGGATTTGCTTTTCTGAGATTTGTAGCCATGCACGTTTACTGCCACCTAGTGGCTGGAAACCGAAAGGCTCCATGAAAACAGATGTATTCTGGCTGCGTGTAGGAGCTGCATATTTATAGCCAATGACAGGATCTGATACCATCATTAGATCAAGAAAGTATTTTCCAAAATCTGGCCCATGTGGAGTAGCCCTTAAGGACCAAGCCATTTTTGGATCCTCAAAATACAGATACCTAGTGTTTTTCTCACTCTCATAATAGTTACATAGCTATACTTCCGCAAAATGGCCAGAATAGGATATGTTCTATATATACACAGGGATGAGCGAATCGACTTCGGATGAAAGATCCAAAGTCGATTTGCATAAAACTTTGTTCTAATACTGTACGGAGCGGGAGCTATGTTAGTGGGAAATCTTAGTCATTATGTATTATATTTATTGATTAAAAAAAATTCTAAATTTACATAAAATTTGTAAAAATGAGCAATTTTTTTAAAATGTATTGGCTCCGATGAGCTGAAGTTATTAGTGGTACCTTGGAACCGAGCTCGGGAAATGTTTTTTTACAGTAAAAAATGTTTCGTAATAACTTCAGCTCATCAAAGCCAATACATTCTAATACTGTACAGAGCAGGAACAAAGTTTTATGTGGATCATGAAACATCCAAAGTCGATTCGCTCATCCCTAGTGATATCCATTGCTATTCCTTTTTTTTTTTTTTTTTTTGTGAACCCATAGAATTGAATGAGTCTATGTGTGATCCAGTCGCGGATCCAAACTATGGTCGTGAGGTCTAATTCTGCTGGTCAGTATGATTACAGTAATACCAAGTTTCTATTTTTTTTTACGGTTAAAAAATGTAACACCTTGCTTTAAAGAACTAAATAATATTTTGTGTGGCTATATTCTAATTTTTTTTTTTTTTTTCCAGCGATAGTACTGTGTGAGGTATATATGACTTTTTGATCATTTTTTGTTTAATTTTGGGGGGAGACAAGGTGACAAAAATGGCAATTCCAAAAAAATATGCCATTTGGGCCGGACTCAATATTTCTGAAGCCCTGGAATATTGTCATTTTAATCTACCAGGACAAGTGGCTGGGCCTGATTCATGATATAGCCACACAGCACGGGTGAGAACCACTTTAAAGGGGTTTTTCAAGTGTTTTTTTTATGACCCACCCTCATAAGTACCTGATCGGTGGGGGTCTGACACCCGGAGACCCCCGCCAATCAGTTGTTTGAGAAGGCCTTGTCTAGCAGTAGCACCATGGCCTTCTCTCAGCTTAGCCCAGGCCAGTGATCCTCTGGCACTACAGCTGTGGTTTAACTACAACTCCCAGCATGCTCTATTCATTTGGATGGAGTTGTGAGAACAGCCAAGCAAGTCTGCATCAGGGGAGTCGTAGTTTTACCACAGCTGGAGTGCCCGAGGTTAGCCATCACAAGGCTAGGACGTGACTCCATGTTCATATGTCACATGGCCTAGGAGCAGCTCAGCTTCATTGAAGTGAATGGGGCTAAGCTGCGATATCAAGCACAGCCGCTGTGCATGGTGAGTATGGAAAAGGCCATGGCACTCACAGGAGAGCCGGTGACTTCTCAAACAGCTGATCGTGGGGGTCCCGGGTGTCAGACCCCCACCGATCACATACTGATGACCTATCTAGAGGATAGGTCATGATTAAAACCCCTTTAAGCTCCTGTGGTATTCTATAAATTTATTATAACCGAATTGTTGATTCAGTGATGATTTCCGATGGCCACGTCTAAGTCATTTGTCTGTACCCTTATAAAATATTGTAGCATATTGTATAAAGTAGCGTCAAACAATGTTCTGAACTGTACTGGGCAAATCTCCCCTTTAATTGACAACTTTCAGAAAACATTTTTTTTCAGTCCAGATTTCCACTCTGCAGAAACCGCATGCATCTGGAAACACTGCAGGATTCTCTGGGAATAATGCCTGCAGCCTGTCTCTGTAAATAGAGGATTAATATCTACCTGTTACCTGCAGCTCCAGTCTCCATGCTGGCTCCTGCATGTCCAGCTCCCTGTTTAGATCTGGAGCTGCATGGTCACATACTCCGCTGCAGCCAACTGGCTTCAGCAGTGATGTGCTGCACAGCTGCAGCGGACCATGTAGCTCCAGATGTAAACAGTCTGGGACTGGCAGGAGCGGAGTGTGCTCTGGTACACTTTGGAGGGCCCGTTCTGGAGATAGGAGTGTGCCCTAGAGGTGAGGACCTGCACCTCTCTGACCTAGCAATACGCCATAATGTGCCAGATGGGCTACCACTTTAAAGGCTCGTGCACTCACAGCAAGAACTCCTCCAGTTTTTGCTGTGGCGTTTCAATATGAAAGCTGCAGACCTGTTCTGAATGAAGCTAAAGCATGAGCAGACACATGCAGTGGTTGCCATGGCAACTGCGGGTGCATCAACTACAGCACGGTCTACCATTAAAAACAATGGGAGGCACATTCAGCAGATTTTTGGGGCGGAATCCGCACCAGACTCTGTGTGAACAGTGCCTTGCATTGAATTTCCTGTGTCGAGAGAAGGATGAAGATGAGAAAGTTGCAGATATAAGCAGGCAGCTTCATTATGAGAGGAACATATGGTTCATAGACGTCCATGGGGTTCCGTTAGGCAGAAGGTAATACAGCAGAGCATGGCAGCAGGCAGTCACTACGTGTCTCCACTGAGGAGCCTGAAGCAGGAAGTGATGGATGTACTGCTTCCTGTCCACAACCCTCCTCCAGGAAGACACGAGTCCCTGTAACATTAGCTGAGAGACTGGCTGAAGCCTAAGTGCTGAGGAATCTGCTCCCTCACTGAAGACACCGTCCTGTCCATGACTGCCCGGCCATTTCATGAGCCGCTGACTGTAGCCGTGTCTGACAACTGACAACCTGTGCAGGACCCTGTGTCCATGAAACCTGAGCAGGTAATGGGCATGCATATTGAGGACATTTCTGAATACTGCCCCTGGGGAGTATAGTATTGGTTTATGGAGCTGGCAGTGCGCCATACTTGTGGTGTTTGTCACAAGTCTTCCTCATGTCACTGTGGGAATCGGGTGTCACTTCTCACAGCATTGCATACAACTTAGGTTCTGTAGGTGCCAGAAAAGCTCCTGCCCTATATTCTCAATGTAGTAAGTAATAGGCCACCATTTACCCAACCAAACCGAAAATAAAGTGGAAAACTGGCTGAGTTGCCCATAGAAACCAATTAGATTCCACCTTTCATTTTTCAGAGCGCCTTTGGAAAATGAATAGTGGAATCGGATTGGTTGCTAATGACAACTTTTCAATTTTTCCTTTACACCAGTTTGATAAATCTCACCCAGTGTCCGTATGGCCCTTGGCGGGGTGGTATGTGTTAGGGTATTCTGTTATAGGTTCCGTTTTTAACGGAATGCAAAACGGAAGCCTTTAAGAGGCATTCTGTTTTCATCCGTCATAATAGAAGTCTATGGGAAAGCATAACGGATCCGTCTGGTTTCCGTTATGCAGGATGGAAAACTAAGGCCTGCCGACCAGACTAACTTCTGTCAATTTCTTGCAAAAGTTATAGTAAACATGGTGGGTGGTACTAAGCCACACCCCTTTCTGTTAAGCCACACCCCATTTTCTCAGAACTTCAGAAAAGTACAGAGAAGCTCCAAAAGTCGTAAATTATGGTGCACACATGGTGGTAGTGTCATAAAGAGATCCATGGTTTGATCATATTTTGAGTTTTTCATCACTTTGTTTTGAATAAAACAATTTTTTTCCTGTCAGAAAAGATGCAGCGGCCTCAAGTGTGAACAGGTGTGATGAGTGAGCTCTTATGGGGAAACAAATAACCACAAAGCCAGGAAATATACTTCCCCTCCACCTATTTTGCTGCTGACCCTGAACTGTGGCGTCCTATGCAGGAGCCCAGTTTGCCTTGGTTGGTTTTGCAGTTATATGGAAAAACTAATGTGGAAAATTTTGTTACGATACCAAAATTTTGATTCGATTTCAATACCATAAAAAAGTATTGCCATACTCTGTAACATTCAACCACCGCGAAAGAAAAATGAAACGCCACAAAAGCCGCGTGCATTCCGCATTTTATGGAACGTCTGGCCCATAATAGAACAGTCCTATCCTATTTTTGGGGGGGACAAGGTGACTAAAAAAATTTTGAATCACCTGTTTATTTTTTTTCTGTTACGGCGTTCACCGCATAGGAAATATTTTTTTATATTTTAATAGTTTGGACTTTTTTGGACGTGCTGATACCTAATATGTTTATTTTTTATTGTTTATATATTTTTATATGTAAAATTGGGAAGGGGGAATTTAAACTTAATATTTTGGTGTTTGTTTTTTTTTTACTTTTTTTTTTTTTTTTTACTTTTTATTTCCTATTAGCCCCCTTAGGGGCTAGAATAGAGATGAGCGAGCATGCTCGGGTGCAATTTTCGCGTATTTGCGTACGCATTTTAAAATCGATACGCTAATGCATACGCATATTTTAATCTGTACACTAATGCGTACGCATTTTAAAAATTTGTACGTTATGCGTACGCATTTGTGTACAGATTAAAATATGCGTATGCATTAGCGTACCGATTTTAAAATGCGTACGCAAATACGCGAAAATTGCACCCGAGCATGCTCGCTCATCTCTAGGCTAGAACCCTTGTCCTATTCAGCCTAATAGAGATCCATTAGGGTGAATAGGACGTTACTAGAGATGAGCGAACGTGCTCGTTACAAGCACTGTAGCGCTCGGCTCCCCTGTGAACAAATGCCCGCAGGCATTGCGGACCCGTCCTCAGCTGCATGTAAGTCAATGGGGACGGATCCGTTTGGTATGAGTGTTACACGAGGACTGATTCGTAATGCCTGCGGGCATTGCGCAGGGGAGCCGAGCGCTACAGTGCTCGTAACGAGCACGTTCACTCATCTCTAGACATTACACTGTCCCTGCTGCCCTGGGCTTTGTGCACACAACAGCAGAGAGCTTACCATGGCAGCCATGGAAGGCTTCATTAGGGTCCTGGCAGCCATGGAGGGCTTCAGTAGCGTCCTGGCTGCCATGGTAACCGATTGGAGCCCTCCCTCCCAACTGTGACGCAGCTGCCGCTGCCACCTATGAGAGGATTAAGGGGACGGAGCTGTGAAGCTACCGCTGGCCACCAATATAGTACTGAGTACTGCTTGTTGGCCACTACGTCTCAAATGATTAGTATTTTAATCCCTGAATACAAATATACATGGCGGCACCTGAGGGGTTAATTGACAGGGTTCAACAGGATCCCCGTCATTGAGGTCGGGTGCAGGCTGTGTGATACAGCCAGCACCCCCCATGTACATTTGTATTTAGGGGTTAATTATATGCATTGGTGGCACAGTGAGTTTCCCCCCCCACTCCTTAGTATTATATTCATTGGTGGCCAGCTTCTCAGCCCCCTCCTCTTAATCATATCATTGGTGGCAGCGGCAGCCGCGTCACAGTGCGGAGGGAGAACATGGTGTGCGCGCCATGTTCCCTAACAGATACTAGGCTGTGCAGTAGCGCAGCGTAGTTTCAGAAAACAGCAAATCTCAGTATCATATCGGTCCAGGTACAAAAGTATTGATTGAGTATGGAATCTGTCCTCAGAACTGCCATAGAACTGAATGGAGGGTAACCTCGCATGTGCGGGGCACCTTCCTTCACTTTGCAGGCTCTGTTGTAAAGATAGTTGGGGGTCCCTGAGGTGTATGAGATGGGGCACTCCCTTTTAGGGTTGCATCGGGTACCGAATTCTCGATACCCAGTCGATACTTTTGTCCTGGTATCGATACGATACCGGGATTTGCCTGTTACCGATACTAGGCTGTGCTACTGCGCAGCCTAGTATCAGAGAACATTCAGCGCGCTGCTCTCAGCGCGCACCATGTTCCCTTAGCAGCACAGGGGAGAAGGAAGCTCTCCCTCCCCCTGTGCTGCTGCTGCCACCAATGAGGAGGGAGAGGGTCGGAGGAGGAATGGGGCTGTGGCTGCTGCACCACCAATGAACATTACTATCATTTAATACAAGTGCAGGAACTGAATCACTTAGCCGGCACCCGATTCTGTGCCGGCACCCGCTCTTGCACTTGTATTAAATGATAGTAAAGTTCATTGGTGGCGCAGTGCGCCACCCCACCCCAGTATTAAATCATTGGTGGCGCAGTGCGCCCAACCCCCCAGTATAATAAACATTGGTGGCAGTGGCCACAGGCGCACCCCCCCTCCCCCTCTTCATTGGTGGCAGTGGTAGATTCCGATTGGAGCCCCAGCAGTGTAATCGGTTACCATGGCAGCCAGGACGCTACTGAAGCCCTGGCTGCCATGGTAAGCTTCCTGCTGCCGTATGCACAAAGCACAGGGCAGCAGGGAGAGTGTAAGTCCTATGCACCCTAATAGATCTCTATTAGGGTGCATAGGACAAGGGTTCTAGCGCCTAAGGGAGCTAATAGGAAATAAAAAGTAAAAAAAAAAAAAAAACACCAAAATATTAAGTTTAAATTCCCCCTTCCCAATTTTACATATAAAATATATAAACAATAAACATATTAGGTATCGCCACGTCCGATAAGATCCAAGTATTAAAATATTTAAAAATATCTCCTGTGCGGTGAACACCGTAACAGAATAAATTAAATAAATAAATAAAAACTGCATGATTCGCCATTTTTTAGTCACCTTGTCACCCCCCAAAAAATAGGATAGGACTGTTCTATTATGGGCTGGACGTTTTATAAAATGTGGAATGCACGCGGCGTTTTTAGGTGTTTTTATTTTTTCCCGTGGTATAGAGTATCTCAATACTTTTTTTATGATATCGAAACCGAATCAAAATTTTGGTATCGTGACAACCCTACTCCCTTTAACACTTCTATTTTTTTATGGACATACTTGTACATTTACATCTTCTTGTCTTTCAGAGATTGATGCCAGTGCTCTGGGATGGCTGAACACCAGCAGGATCTTCTACACTTGCCAGTTGATGGGTCCTTTATCGAAGGTGTAAGCAACCAAGTGGTTGTGGCCGTTGTCCTCAGTTTAATCTTTATTGCTGCGCTCACATATTTCATGTTACGGTATGTTTTGACTATAGCATGGGATAAAACAGGATTCCTTTGATAATGACAAACATGGGAGACTAAGAATTATATATATATATATATATATATATATATATATATATATACAGTACAGACCAAAAGTTTGGACACACCTTCTCATTCAGAGTTTTCTGTATTTTCATGACTATGAAAATTGTAGATTCACACTGAAGGCATCAAAACTATGAATTAACACATGTGGAATGATATACTTAACAAAAAAGTGTGAAACAACTGAAAATATGTCTTATATTCTAGGTTCTTCAAAGTAACCACCTTTTGCTTTGATTACTGCTTTGCACACTCTTGACATTCTCTTGATGAGCTTCAAGAGGTAGTCACCTGAAATGGTTTTCACTTCACAGGTGTGCCCTGTCAGGTTTAATAAGTGGGATTTCTTGCCTTATAAATGGGGTTGGGACCATGAGTTGTGTTGAGCAGAAGTCAGGTGGATACACAGCTGATAGTCCTACTGAATAGACTGTTAGAATTTGTATTATGGCAAGAAAAAAGCAGCTAAGTAAAGAAAAACAAGTGGCCAACATTACTTTAAGAAATGAAGGTCAGTCAGTCCGAAAAATTGGGAAAACTTTGAAAGTGTCCCCAAGTGAAGTCCAAGAGTCATCTCTGCTGCGGAGAATAAGTTCATCCGAGTCACCAGCCTCAGAAATCGCAGGTTAACAGCAGCTCAGATTAGAGACCAGGTCAATGCCACACAGAGTTCTAGCAGCAGACACATCTCTACAACAACTGTTAAGAGGAGACTGTGTGCAGCAGGCCTTCATGGTAAAATAGCTGCTAGGAAACCACTGCTAAGGACAGACAACAAGCAGAAGAGACTTGTTTGGGCTAAAGAACACAAGGAATGGACATTAGACCAGTGGAAATCTGTGCTTTGGTCTGATGAGTCCAAATTTGAGATCTTTGGTTCCAACCACCGTGTCTTTGTGCGACGCAGAAAGGGTGAACGGATGGACTCTACATGCCTGGTTCCCACCGTGAAGCATGGAGGAGGAGGTGTGATGGTGTGGGGGTGCTTTGCTGGTGACACTGTTGGGGATTTATTCAAAATTGAAGGCATACTCAACCAGCACGGCTACCACAGCATCTTGCAGCGGCATGCTATTCCATCCGGTTTGCGTTTATTTGGACCATCATTTATTTATCAACAGGACAATGACCCCAAACACACCTCCAGGCTGTGTAAGGGTTATTTGACCAAGAAGGAGAGTGATGGGGTGCTACGCCAGATGACCTGGCCTCCACAGTCACCAGACCTGAACCCAATCGAGATGGTTTGGGGTGAGCTGGACCGCAGAGTAAAGGCAAAAGGGCCAACAAGTGCTAAGCATCTCTGGGAACTCCTTCAAGACTGTTGGAATACCATTTCAGGTGACTACCTCTTGAAGCTCATCAAGAGAATGCCAAGAGTGTGCAAAGCAGTAATCAAAGCAAAAGGTGGCTACTTTGAAGGACCTAGAATATAAGACATATTTTCAGTTGTTTCACACTTTTTTGTTAAGTATATAATTCCACATGTGTTAATTCATAGTTTTGATGCCTTCAGTGTGAATCTACAATTTTAATAGTCATGAAAATACAGAAAACTCTTTGAATGAGAAGGTGTGTCCAAACTTCTGGTCTGTACTGTATATATATCTGAACAACTTACAAGCCTGTCAAAGGGGCTGTCTCACATTACATGTCGTACTTATTGTATTGATCATAGCACACCTTAAAGGGGTTCTCCGAGTTATAAATATTGATGACCTATCCTCAGGATAGGTCATCAATATCAGATCAGCGGGGGTCCGACACCCGGCACCCCCGCCGATCAGCTGTTTGAAGAGGAGGCGCGCGCCGCATCAGCGCTGCCTCCTCTTCACTGTTTACATGCTGGCCGACTCAGGGGTAGTGGTGAGTAGGTGTAATTACATCTCACTGCCCCATTCATTTCTATGGATAGAATCGCTTCCATAGACTTGTATGGGAGCGATTCTTCCCATAGAAATGAATGGGGCAGTGAGGTGTAATTACACCTACTCACCACTACCCCCGAGTCGGCCAGCATGTAAACAGTGAAGAGGAGGCAGCGCTGATGCGGCGCGCGCCTCCTCTTCAAACAGCTGATCGGCGGGGGTGCCGGGTGTCGGACCCCCGCTGATCTGATATTGATGACCTATCCTGAGGATAGGTCATCAATATTTATAACTCGGAGAACCCCTTTAAACAGTATAGCGCCACCTCATGTTCAAAATGTATAGCAATGTGCACGTCCATCTACTGAGCTGCTGGTGGTCAGGCATGCTCAGTCACTCTCCTCACAGCCAGGTTTCTGCATGGTGATCCTCTGTTCACTATGGAGGAGCTATTAAAAATGGCTCTCTTATGTGGTCATTCTCCACATCCATCTTGTATCTCCACAGGTAACATTATCATCAGAGTTTGTCTTTTTTGAAAATATGATGTCTGATTTTATCAAAGGCTGTAGATAAAATAGACCCCTTTCACACGAGCACGTTTTCCGCGCAGGTGCAATGCGTGACGTGAACGCATAGCACCCGCAGTGAATCCTGACCCATTCATTTCAATGGGTCTGTGTACATGAGCGTTTTTGTTCACGCATCAGTTCTGCATTGCATAAAAATTGCAGTATGTTCTATATTCTGCACGTGTTTTTCACGCAGCCCTGGTCCCATAGAAGTGAATGGGGCTTCAGTGAAAAACGCATTGCATCCTGAAGCAAGTGCGGATGCAATGTGTTTTTCACTGATGGTTGCTAGGAGATGTTGTTTGTAAAACTTCTTCAGTTTTTTATCACGCACGTGAAAAACGCATCAAAGCGCATTGCACTCGCGTGGAAAAAAACTGAACAACTGAATGCAGTCGCAAACAAAACTGAATGAACTTGCTTGCAAAATGGTGCGAGTTTTCCTGAATGCAC
The DNA here is from genome assembly GCA_900303285.1 of Rhinella marina. Lineage (NCBI taxonomy): Eukaryota > Metazoa > Chordata > Amphibia > Anura > Bufonidae > Rhinella > Rhinella marina. The sequence continues at coordinate 105,075 of ONZH01010900.1, read as the reverse complement.
CCTGAACGAATCCAGACATAATTCGTCACGCTCGTGTGAAAGGGGCCTTATATAAAGCCTTATTCAAACGTCAGTGTTTGGTCAGTGATTTCCATCAGTGATTCTGAGCCAAAACCAGGATTGGAGCCTCCACAGAACAGGTGCAGATATTTCCCTTATACCTTATGTCGGTGGAGGCTCCAATCCTGGTTTTGGCTCCCAATCACTGATGGAAATCACTGACCAAAACACTGACGTGTGAATAAGGCCTAAGACTGAGATCACACTTCAGTAACTTGGTCAGTGATTACCATCAGTGATTTTGGGCCCAAACCAGGTGCGGCTCTAAACACAAAACAGGTGCAGATCTTTCCCTTATACCTTATGTCTGTGGAGCTTCACTACTGATCAAATAACTGAACAGTGAATTCAGCCTAAGACCTCTTTCACATTTTTTCACTTCGCAGAAATTGCGGACAGCACACGTACCCATTGATTTAAATGTGTCTGTTCACATCTCAGTATTTTTTTTACTGACTGTGGGTCAGTAAAAATATCACGGGGACATGCACTACTTTGATCCATGATGTGAACCAAGCATGCCTATTAAAGTGTATGGGTCCGTGAAAATCCGTGATTGCATCTGTTTTTCACTGAAGACTAATAGGAGATTCTTTGGAAATTAATTTTCAGCTGAGCAACTTCAGTGAAATACGGATGACACGGATGGTAAAAACGGACACACAAACCAACCACGGATCCTTCACAGACATCTTCACAGATACATCCGTATACGCATTTTTTCACAGACATGACACTGACATGGAGATATGAACGAGGCCTATTACTCACTTTTTGTAGGATACTTTCCTCTATGTAATGTCCACTCCTGGGATTTCATCAATCTTGTATGATCCCCAGAAAAGTCTTTTGCCTGCCGAAAGCTATTCCAATATACTGCCATGCAGTGATCAGAGAACCGGCTGTGAGGAGAGTGACTGAGCATGTGTGACCAGTAGATGGACGTGCATATTGCTATGCACTCTGACCACAGGGTGGTGGTATACCTTGTAAGAAAAGTTGTAACATTTCATTCTTTTTTATGATCAATACAAAAAAAAAAAAGAAAAGGGGACATGTCAATACAATTTAGGATAAGTCCCAAATTAGACTTAATACTCAGTTGTCTGTGGTGTTCAAATTATGTTAAATTTCCCCCTTCATGGTAAGAGGGTGCGGCCGTAGAACAAGAAATGCACGTCCAGTCTCATTGCTGATCATGCATATCTCCTCTGGTTACACCCAGGGAGCTAATTTTATTAGAAATACATGTTGGTGTAATCACACCCCCCTTTGTCATCAATTTTAATATGTCCAATCACAATCATACAAGTATACATTAAACAACAAATCAAAAGAATGATAATGGCAGTCAATGGGATACACATTACTTCATCTATCTGGGAAATTCCATATGCATATATTAACTTCTTCTAAGTTCCGCTTTCCTACAGACATATCAAGTGATTATGAGTCATTTTTATTTTTAAGCATATGTGACATCTAATGGAGATTAGAAGATATAAGAGATATGTCTATAAGGAGATGGAGACCACCTGATAATGAAATATACAACCCTAGCACAATTGTGTTCACCAACTAACTAAATTTCTTTAACAGTTTCCTCCTCTTGAACATAATTTGCTAATAGTCTAAAGAGAGTTTCCCAATTGACTATATTCAGTTCAAACCAGGGCCTATGGGCCATCCATTAATCTGAGGTGTATCGATCAGGACAGACCCCAAGTCATCAATGCAGATCTTATATCTGTTAATTCTTGTTCATGGGATGGAGAAGGAGACACAAGTAAATAAGTGTCTTCCTCCTCTTGTACACAGCCTGCTTAGGTATCCAGATTACTGCCCCAATGACTACATTCTGACTGGATTCCCCAGATCAGGGCTGATAAGCCATTCATCATCTATGGTAGACTCCACTGGACACTCAGCACTTTTTTTTTCTTGCACTTTCACTTTCCTTTACGTTATTCCAAATTATTCCCTGCATAGCAAAGGGGGCACAATCAGAAGCGAGGCAAATGTCCAATAATCATCAGAGTTCAAAGTTGTCACGTCTAGGATGTCTTAGTTCTCATCTGAATCGTCAGGTTTAGTATTCGCAGGCTGGATTGATGTATATATGTATATTCCTCTCTTGTAGATTCTCCATGATTCACATTCAGTATACAGGTTATTATTACAGTCAGGTGATGATGATAATATCTTCTTTCTGACCTTACTGCCAATTTAATCAGAAACAACAAATTTAGTATCATTTTATGAAGAGAGCATCAACCATCAACCTATCATTTTACTTAACTAAATCAGTTAATTGGGTTCAGTCAGCACAGCAAATCAGTCTAATCAATGGACAATTCTTTCTTAGAATTAGTGGCTCTATAAATCTCCCTTAACCTCTTAGTATACTCCACTTCAGCAGCCACCCATACCATACCATCCTTATCATGGCAATGTGCATAGTATGATCTTTTTCTCTTTCTCAATAAAATCTGCTCCGGTACACGTTGTAATGGAACCTGTAAAGGACCCCTTTTCTTTTCATTCTTTTTTTATGATCAATACAATGAATATGATATGCAGTGGTGGACAACCACTTTAAGAGACGTGCCAACCATCTAAGATAGCTGTCAAATACTCGTGCTTAGAGCATGTTTAATCTGGAAGGTAATGTAGACCAGCTATTATCGGACACTACAGCCGGTTCAAAACAAAGGATCAGACATGATGAAATCTAACATGCCTAATCCTTGTTTTCCATCAGGGCACAGTTAAAGGGATTGTCCAAGTTATGAAAAAAAATATAGCACTGTAAATCTGATGGGCAGGAATATATAACTAAGTTAAGCAAGTTTTAGGCAAAAAAAAATCTATATTTCCTCATTTCCCTGGTTCTCTTATGGCTCTTTGTTTACATGCAATAATAACAATCTCTGCCCCTCCCTCCCCCCTTCTCTGCAAAGGGAGTGAATACAAGTGCTGCCCTAACACCTTGCCGACCGCCCACTGTCTTTAGACGGCGGGCGGCGCGAGTCCCCAGTCTGCAGCGCCGTCTAAAGACGGCGCTGCAGAAAAGGGGTGACAGGGAGCCCCAGGACGGACGAGCGACGGGGGTCCGGCTGTGCCCAATAGCCGGACCCCTGCTGAATGCGCCAGCATCGGTGAAAACACCGATGCCGGCGCATTAACCCTTCATGTGCCGCGGTCAGCGCTGACCGCGGCACATGAGGCGTGCGGCATGGTCCGGCGCTATTCAGGATGGCGAGCGGGGCCATCGAGTCCCCGTGCTGCTGTGACGGGGACCCGATGGCTTGGATAGCAGCCCGATGCCTTCCTTAGGCATCGTGGCTGCTATCCCTGCGTTCCTGTGCGATCCAGCCCCCTGGATCGCACAGGAAGCAGGCTGTAAGTGTATTACACTGAGTAATACACTTACAGCCAATGCATTACAATACAAAAGTATTGTAATGCATTGTAAAGGGGATCAGACCCCCAAAAGTTAAATAAAGTGGAAAATGAAAAGTTAAAAAATAAAGTAAAAATAAATAAATAATAATAATAAAAGTAAAAAAAAAAATAAGCCATTTTCAAAAAAAAGTTAAAAAAATGGTAACAAAAAGGGTGAAAAAAGAAAGGTATACATATTAGGTATCGCCGCGTCCGTATCGACCGCCTCTATAAAAATATCACGTCATCCACCTCGCCAGGTGAACGCAGTAAAAAAAAAAAAAAAACTGTGCCAAAACAGACATTTTTTGGTCACCTTCCCTTACAAAAAGTGTAATAGCAGGCGATCAAAAAAGCGTATGTACCCCAAAATGGTACCAATCAAACCGTAATCTTGTCCCGCAAAAAATGAGACCCTACCTGAGACAATCGCCTGAAAAATAAAAAAAAATATGGCTCTCAGAAAATAGCAACACAAAAAAAAGATTTTATTCTGTTCACAAATGCATCTAATGTGTAAAACTTTCCAAAAATAAAAATGTTAGACATATTGGGTATCGCCACGTCCGTAACAACCTGCTCTATAAAAATATTACATGAGATGGCCCCCCAGGCGAATGCTGTAAAAAAAAAAAAACAAAAAAAAAACTATGCCAAAATAGCCATTTTTTTCCCTCTTCCCTCACAAAAAGTGTAATAGCAGGCGATCAAAAAGATGTATTTAACCCAAAATGGTACTAATCTAACCGTCATCTTGTCCTGCAAAAATGATACCCTACCTGAGACAATCGCCCGAAAAATAAAAAAAATATGGCTCTCTGAAAATGGCAACACATAAACAAGATTTAATTCTGTTCTAAAATGCATCTAATGTGTAAAACTTAACAATAATAAAAATGTTAGACATATTGGGTATCGCCGCGTTCGTAACAACCTGCTCTATAAAAATATCACATGACTTGCCCCCTCAGGTGAATGCTGTAAAAAAAATGCTAAAAAAAACTATGCCAAAACAGCTATTTATTTCACCTTGACTCACAAAAAGAGTAATACCAAGCGATCAAAAAGGCGTATTTACCCCAAAATGGTACCAATGAAAACCTCACCTCATCCTGCAAAAAATGAGCCCCTACATAAGACAATAGCTCAAAAAAATAAAAATCAATGGCTCCCGCAAACCAATCCATCAAAATCTGTGTTGTAAAATCCATATGGCACTCCTTCTGTTCTGAGTCCTGCCATGTGCCCCCACAGCAGTTTACCACCACATATGGGGTGTTGCCGTATTCAGAAGAAAATGGGTAACATATTATGGGGTGCTTTTCTCCTGTTACCCCTTATGCAAATAAAAAAAATTGGGGCTATAGCAACATTTTATTGGAAGAAATGAAACTTTTCATTTTCATAGCCAAGTGTTTCCAAATTACGTAAAACGCTTAGGGGGTCAAAGTGGCCAGTACCCCCTTAATATATTCGTTGAAGGGTGTAGTTTCCAAAATGGGGTCACTTTTTGAGGGTTTCCACTGTAGGGGTACGTCAGGGTCTCTCAATTACAAAATGGTGCCTACAAACTATTTTAGCAAAATCTGCCTCCAAAATCCGTATGGCGCTCCTTCCCTTCTGACCACTGCCACAAACCCATAGAAACGTTTACCACCACATATGGGGTATTTCTGTAAACTGCAGAATCAGAGCAATATATATTGAGGTTTAGTTTGCTGTTAACCCTTGCTGTGTTGCAAGAAAAAAATTATTAACATGAATAATCTACCAAAAAAAGTGAAATTTTGAAATTTCACCTCCATTTTCCTTTAATTCTTGTGGAACACCTCAAGGGTTAACAAAGTTTGTAACAGCAGTTTTTTATAATTTGAGGGGTGTAGTTTCTAAAATGGGGTCATTTATGGGGGGTTTCATTATGTAAGCCACTCAAACTCACTTTACATCTGAACTGGTGCTTAAAAAAAATGGTTTTGGAAAATTTGGTGAAAATTTGAAAAATGGCTTCTAAACTTCTAAGCCCTCTAACGTCCTAAAAAAGTAAAATGACATTTATAAAATGATGCCAACATAAAGTAGACATATGGGGAATGTAAAATAATAACTATTTTTGGAGGTATTACTATTTATTTTGAAAGTAGAGAAATTGAAATTTGGAAATTTGCTAATTTTTCAAAAAATTTTTTAAATTTGCTATTTTTTTATAAATAAAAATGAAATATTTTGCCACAAATTTACTACTGTCGTGAAGCACAATATGTGACGAGACAACAATCTCAGAATGGCCTGGATAAGTAAAAGCGTTCCAAAGTTATTACCACATAAACTGACACATGTCAGATTAGCAAAAATCAGTCTGGTCACGAAGGTGCAAAATGGCCCGGTCATTAAGGGGCTAAGTGACATGTCTGACTGCTGGGATATTCCCAGCTGTACAATGACGCTGCTGATACACACACAGGAACTTCCCCCTACCTTTCTTGTGCAATACTCTACTCAGATCTTCTCTAGTCTGTCAGCTCCTGTGCCCAGAATTTGTCTCCTCACTGCCTGCAGCTTTCAGCCCTGAGTCTGTGCTGGCTGAAGGGGTTAAAATATTATCTGAAAGAAGCCAGGGAGAGAGCAGCAGCAGCCGCAGTGTAGGGGGGCGTGGCACCAGAGAAGCTGACACCACAGGTCATGTGACCCTCAGTGAAATCTGAGAAAGGAGCAACTGAAGTTCAAGTAAGTGCATTGAAAAAACATTACATTTGCCTAGTTAGAAACATACAATGGACAAAAACTATAACTTGGACAACCTCTTTAAGATACAGTTGCTGATGGAATATTTAATACATTTGGGAACTTTCCAGATCTGCCAGGACAGTAAATCAAATATTTTTCTTCTCACAATTTGTTTTAGTTCTGGTCATACTTGCTTGTTTGTCTTATTCTTCATGTTAGATTTTCCCATTTCACCAGCTATTGTACCTGTATGAAGAGCTAACAACCTTTTCATAATTTTAAGCGTTTGGTCTGCACAGTTCTGGTTTAATGACGTGAACTTACAGGGGTTCTCCAGGAATGATTTAAGATGTCCGGCAACAACCTGTCCTAGAATGTGAGCAGGACGGGTTGCCTCCACTTATAGAGCTGCCTGTGGGGTTGAGGGGATCGGGCCTCACTACACTCGAGCACTTGCATATACTACATATTGGTAAGTTTTCCTGTCAGGCTGCTCAGCCATGATGACATATCATAGGCATGATCACATCATTACAATCTATTGTAGAGCAGTGTAGTGAGTCTCCGCCACCTCAACGTCTCTAGGCAGCTCTGAAAGTGGAGGTGACCAGTCCTGCTCACATTCTAGGAGAGGTTGCTGGTGGCCATTTTAAATCATTCCTGGAGAACCCTTTTAGGGTTACCTACATAAAACTTATGTTTTTCCATTGGTTTAACAGAAGTGAGCAGCAAAACATTCACCCCGAAAACCAAGAAAGGGTACAGGCCATTAGGGAGCAACTACAAAATGAACAGGTACGTTACCTTTTTCTATTTCCATATATATGTTTAGGTTTAAAAGGGTATGTACACCTTTGGGGGCAATTTCTTTTTATTGCATTATACTTATTTTGAGCTAAAAATCATTCATTCAATTGGTCTTTATTAACAATATGGAATTTTTTTTTTTTTTCTGTACAGAGCTGACTTGCTCTACTAGCTGCCTGTGGATTTTTTTTCTTTTTCAGACGGACTCCTTATCTCTGCTCTCTGACATTATAAACACTCATTATAGTTCCGTTTTTATCTTACTGATAAGAATGTGGTTAAGGCTACTTTCACACTAGCGGCAGGCCTGATTCGGCAGGTGAAGGGTGCTACCGGATCAGGACTGCCGCAGCGACATGTGTGGAGCCGGAACCACGCTCCGGCCCCACACGTCACACAGTACATACAGACACACACACATATACACATACATACTTACATGCTCCCAGCAGGTCTTCGGAGCGCCAGAGGAGCAGGACGGCTCGCACAGGTGACGATTCCCCACAGCGCCCTCTGCTGGGCGCCTGGTGGAATCGTCATCTGTGCGCGCCGACCTGTCCCTACGCCGCTCTGAAGACCTGCCGGGGAGCATGTAAGTATGTATGTGTATTTGTATGTCTATATGTGTGTTTATGTTTATGTTTATGTGTATGTCTATGTCTGTATGTGTGTATGTGTAGCCGGATCCGTCATGAACTCCATTGAAAGTCAATGGAGGGCGGATCCGTTTACCATTGTGGTCACACCAGTCAGATCCGTCCCCATTGACTTCCATTGGGGGCATTCCGGATCCGTCTTGGTGCGGATGCCTGGACCGGAGAGAAAACCGCAGCATGCTGCGGTTTGTTCTCCGGTCTGAAGACTGAACGGAATGCTTTCAGGAGCATTCCGTTGTCTTCAGTTCAGTTTTGTCCCCATTGACAATGAATGGGGACAAAACTGAAGCGTTTTATTCCGGTATTGAGCCCCTATGACGGAACTCAATACCGGAATTTTAAATGTTAGTGTGAAAGTAGCCTTAAATAAGTGTTATGACCCTCAGTAGCTTAGAGATAAGGGTAACTAGATGATTGGCAAAAAGTGAAAGTGCCAGTCACACGGCTTGAAAAACAATTAACCCTTTGTGACTGAACAGCTCAATATTTTTAATAAAGGCCAATTGAGAATATGATTTTTAGCAAAAAATAAGTTAAATGCAATCATAAAAAAAAATTGACTCCAAAGTACATATCCTTTAAATATTTAGGAGTTGGAATCTGAAACATCCCCTTCCTGCCTTCTGGGCTAAATTCACCTTTCAGTGAGGGGGATGTGTCTGCAACAAAACACTCCCAAAATAGAGTAAGTACCGCTGAGTCACTTTTTTTGTCATTTTTATCTTCATTCTCACTTGTATTCTGACGCTGTGCTCCTATAAACCAGCAGTAAAGACAGCGTCAGAATACAAGTGAGAATGAAGTTAAAACTTACATAATCAGACTCAGAATCACTTATACTATACACCGCGGGGGTGTTTCGGAGATGACAGGTTCCCCTTTAAATAATTTTTGATATGGTGGCTGCCTGTCGCCCCTACTGGAGGGAGCTTAGTGGTGTATTGCTGTCCATGGAGCTCATTCATAGACCTAGAAATGCGGCTACAGATAGACAGCATTTTATCTTTCAGTTCTGTGTCTATGCAGGGGATTTGGAGCTTTGACCACTATAAAAATATATTGGAAATCTGCACAGAATTGTGAACCTAAAAACTAGGGGTGTAACCCATGTTCAATCATAGAGTGCGAACTAGCGTGTAACCCATGCAGATGAACAGAGACTGAGTAATGGGTTAAATATGGTTATAACTCGTACATCAGTGTTACCTAATGAGTTTGTGTTATAGTCACGTGCTGGAAATGTAAAGGGGGCGTTTAAACTCGCCAGCAGATGGCTATGAGGAAGGATTAGTCATCCGAACACGTAAGCAAAGCCTTGGTTTCTGCTGACTGGTTTCATGGTGTAGTCAGTGAAGAAGACACTTTTAATGGAGTCCTTTACCAGTGCTGGAATCTTCTTACAGTTAAAAACATGGTGGTTAAAGGGGGATCTTCACGTGTTATTTGTAATAAATTATACAGCATTAATGGGCGGATTGCCATTCAGGGACTAGGATAGCAGTGGGAACTGGCATTGTAGTTTACGTGCTCTTTTGTATTCACAGGAAACAACTATCCAGTCTCGACCTCAGTTCTACTCTGATATGTCTTGTCCAGTCTGTTTGCAGCAGGCTACATTTCCAGTGGAAACGAACTGCGGACATCTTTTTTGTGGTAAACGAGTAAAATGCTGAATTTTAATAATTTCAAATGAATTCATTGAAAGTAATTCAGAATTTTAAATGAGACTTAAAGGGGGTTATGCCACGATTCATGTAAAAAAATTGAAAATCAGACATCATATGTACATGACAATGTATTTCTAACAAAGCTAGAACCAGCCCTGTACCTCACATGGATCCAGAGATCTCACCATTCATTGTACTAGATTTATATCAAGCTGGCAGCTCAAGTGGAGTGTCCTTTTTGCTGCAGCTCTTTCCCTGTAATTGATACAGTAGATATGGCTGGTGGCAGTTGAAAACCTAAACTGAGCATGTGCGACCACCTCAGTGAGGCGGACAAGAAGTAAGGAAAAGAACAAATAGTAGGCGGCGCTATGCAGATACATTTTATTGAATAACTCAGTAGCTATACTAAATTTTTAATCACATGTAATTGCAAAAGTATTCAGATCCAAGTGCTGGTTTGAAACATGTAGAATGTGTTTCATGGAGCAACCCCTTTAAAGGGTTTCTCTGGGATTTTGATGTTGATGGCTTGTCCTTAGCATAGGTCATCAATATCAGATTGGTGAAGATCTGAAGAGGCTGCAGCGCTCCGTGAGCACGTAGGCCTCTTCCTAGGCCATGTAACAGGACATTCATCGGTCACATGGCCTAGGCACAAATCAGCTAAGCTGCAGTACCAAGCACAGCTGCCATCCAATGGACAGTGCTGTTCTTGGTAAGCTCTGGGGAGCGCCACGTCTTCCTCAAACAGCTGATTGTTAGGAGTGTCAGACCCACACTGATCTGATATTGATGACCTGTCCTGAGGAAAGTCCCAGAGAACACCCTTAAAAAGCCACTGAGTTTTCAGAAACATAACAAAAGTTTTGATTGGTAAAGGACACAGACACGCCCACATATCAAGCTTTCTCTTTTTGCTGCTGGAGAGGAAGTGAGACACACTCAATTGAAAGTCTGTGGGCCTGTCTTGACTCTGTTTCCTGCAGTGAGGAGAGAGAGTGTGGTATGCAAGCTTTACCCTTTCCTCCTGCTGTTCATTGGGGTTGTCAGCACTCAAACCCCCACCGATCAAAATCTAAGACATCAAACGTTTTCTGAAAACTCAGTGACAATTATTTTATGTACATTTCTGGTATGTATTTTTCACTGTCTAATATTCAATTGATAAAAAAAAAATTTGATAATTGCTATCCCTATATAGGTCCATGCATTATTGCTTACTGGAGATACGGGTCATGGCTTGGTGCCATTAGCTGTCCTATTTGCCGACAAATGGTAAGAACCAATGTTTTGTAGTTGTGTTTGCTTATCTTCTGAATGAATGTGCGTTCAGACCAGATTTACAGTTTTGTCTCTGAGAAAATTTCTTTTACTGCTCACAGAAGTGCTGCCTAAGCACATGGGACTCACCATTCCTTTGATATTGAAATATTTATTCTGACATACCTAAACATTAGGCTTATGTCCACAAGCAACACATCACAGGTCAAGCTAGTCATTGGCTGTAGCAGAGCAGGTGACCATGCCCATGCTGGGGAGGAAGTAAACAAGCCGGAAGGATGGACAGACTGGTGTCAGTGGTCAAGATCGGAGCGGTGGGGAATAGGTAAGTATGATTCTTTCAATAGCGGAAGCAGGCTGCCGACATCTGTGAAAAGTTGCCTTTTCCTGGACATTCCCTTTAAAGGGTTTCTGTCACCAGTTTTGGGCATATAAAACAGGATGACATTTGCAATGTGCAAATGTCACCTGATGCCCAAACTGGTGATAATTTTTTTACTGGTGGCCCCGTTTTTGAAATAAATCATCTTTTGTTGTATGCAAATGAAGCTTACTAGGTGCAAGGGGCGTTTACCTCGCACCTAGTAAGCTCCGTTTGCCCACGCCTACCTTCACTTGATTGACAGGGCCAGGCAGCTTGTTGGATCCTCTGCCGGCCCTGTGCTCCATTCAAATCCCGCGCCTGCGCCCTGCGGAATAAAAGCGGCGCAGGCGCAGTGAGCGGCGCTGGCCGCCGGGCTCCCGGCTACCTCACTGCGCCTGCGCCGATGACGTCAGAGTACACATGACGTCATCGGCGCAGGCGCAGTGAGGTAGCCGGGAGCCCGGCGGCCAGCGCCGCTCACTGCGCCTGCGCCGCTTTTATTCCGCAGGGCGCAGGCGCGGGATTTGAATGGAGCACAGGGCCGGCAGAGGATCCAACAAGCTGCCTGGCCCTGTCAATCAAGTGAAGGTAGGCGTGGGCAAACGGAGCTTACTAGGTGCGAGGTAAACGCCCCTTGCACCTAGTAAGCTTCATTTGCATACAACAAAAGATGATTTATTTCAAAAACGGGGCCACCAGTAAAAAAATTATCACCAGTTTGGGCATCAGGTGACATTTGCACATTGCAAATGTCATCCTGTTTTATATGCCCAAAACTGGTGACAGAAACCCTTTAATACTATCTACCTGTAATGTTGTTTAGCTGTCCTGAGATGACTGCAGGCATGCCCAGTGGTGAACCTCCGCATCTGGCCTTCATAACTGAGCATGTGCAGGCATACTTATAACTGTTTATACTATAAGGACAGGAGAGAACAAAGGCGAGGTGAGAACTGATAATCTTTCAGAACTAGAACACCCTGCTTATTACTGTTTATACTATAAGGACAGGAGCGGATACAGAAGAGGTGAGAACTGATTATCTATCACCACTAGAACACCCTGCTTATCACTGTTTATAGTATAAAGGACAGGAGAGGTGAGAACGGATTATCACTAGAACACCCTGCTTATCACTGTTTATACTATAAGGACAGGAGAGAACAAAGGCGAGGTGAGAACTGATTATCTTTCAGAACTAGAACACCCTGCTTATTACTGTTTATACTATAAGGACAGGAGCAGATACAGAAGAGGTGAGAACTGATTATCACCACTAGAACACCCTGCTTATCACTGTTTATAGTATAAGGGACAGGAGAGAACACAGGAGAGGTGAGAACTGATTATCACTAGAACACCCAGCTTATCATTGTTTATAGTATAAGGGACAGGAGAGAACACAGGGGAGGTGAGAACTGATTATCTATCACCACTAGAACACCCTGCTTATCACTGTTTATAGTATAAGGTACAGTAGAGGTGAGAACTGATTATCTATCACCACTAGAACACCCTGCTTATCACTGTATATAGTATAAGGACAGGAGAGAACACAGGAGAGGGGAGAACTGATTATCATCACTAGAACACCCTGCTTATCACTGTTTATAGTATAAGGACGGGAGGACACGAGAGGTGAGAACTGATTATCTATCACCACTAGAACACCCTGCTTATCACTGTATATAGTATAAGGACAGGAGAGAAGACAGGAGAGGTGAGAACTAATTATCACCACTAGAACACCCTGCTTATCACTGTATATAGTATAAGGACAGGAGAGAACACAGGAGAGGGGAGAACTGATTATCATCACTAGAACACCCTGCTTATCACTGTTTATAGTATAAGGACGGGAGGACACGAGAGGTGAGAACTGATTATCTATCACCACTAGAACACCCTGCTTATCACTGTATATAGTATAAGGACAGGAGAGAACACAGGACAGGTTAGAAGTTAATTACACAATATTAACCCTTACAGTACCAGCGCCGTACATGTACGGCGCTGGGGCGATGCGGGCACATGGCGCCCGCTCGCAGGTGCGGCGGGTGTCATGGCCGGCAAGTCTCTGCTGTTTCTAACAGCAGAGACTTGCCGCTACTTACTACATCGGCGGCGTCTTCCTGGGCGATTAGATGCCGTGATCACGGCATCTAGTTGCGTCTAAACCCGGAAGCGTTCGCTTCCGGGTGGTGTACAGACACCCCGTGTGGCCAATCGGGGTGTCTGTACACCGTATGAAAACTGTAATCCTCGCTGGTGAGGATTACAGTTTTCAAAGTGCAATTCTTATTCTGGCCACTAGATGGCAGGCCAGGATAAGAGATGAGCAATTCATCGATTTATCTGAGTCTAGAAAATCCATGATTGCTCATAAAGAAAAAAAAAAAGCCACAATATATAAGTTCATATTAGAGCTTTCAAATAGTAAAAAAAAAATAAAAATTTTTTTTTAAAAAATATATAAAAAATAAAAAAGATATAAAAGTTCAAATCACCCCCCTTTCCGTATAAGTAAAAAATAAATACCTAAATAACACTAAATATAGACATCATGGGTATCACCGTGACCGAAAACGCCCGTACTTTTAAAATATAAAAAAAAATCCAATACGGCGAATTGTGTGGCGGAAAAAAGCGTCCAAATGGCGATTTGCCGTTTTTTGTCGCTTTTTTTTTCTAAAAAAAAATTAAATAAAAAGTGATCAAAAAGTCACACACACCCCAGAATGGTATCAATAAAAACTTCAGATCGTCCCGCAAAAAATGAGCCCCCATACAGCTCTGTACACATAAATACCAAAAAGTTATAGGGGTCAAGATATGACAAGGAAAAAAAAAAGGGCAACTTTCTAATTATTTTTTCACTATCAAAACGCAGGAAAAACTATACATATTAGGTATTGCCGGATTCGTACTGACCAGTAGAATGAAAGTAACGGATCAGTTTTAAAGGGTTTCTGTCACCAGTTTTGGGCATATAAAACAGGATGACATTTGCAATGTGCAAATGTCACCTGATGCCCAAACTGGTGATATTTTTTTTACTGGTGGCCCCGTTTTTGAAATAAATCATCTTTTGTTGTATGCAAATGAAGCTTACTAGGTGCAAGGGGCGTTTACCTTGCACCTAGTAAGCTCCGTTTGCCCACGCCTACCTTCACTTGATTGACAGGGCCAGGCAGCTTGTTGGATCCTCTGCCGGCCCTGTGCTCCATTCAAATCCCGCGCCTGCGCCCTGCGGAATAAAAGCGGCGCAGGCGCAGTGAGCGGCGCTGGCCGCCGGGCTCCCGGCTACCTCACTGCGCCTGCGCCGATGACGTCAGAGTACACATGACGTCATCGGCGCAGGCGCAGTGAGGTAGCCGGGAGCCCGGCGGCCAGCGCCGCTCACTGCGCCTGCGCCGCTTTTATTCCGCAAGGCGCAGGCGCGGGATTTGAATGGAGCACAGGGCCGGCAGAGGATCCAACAAGCTGCCTGGCCCTGTCAATCAAGTGAAGGTAGGCGTGGGCAAACGGAGCTTACTAGGTGCGAGGTAAACGCCCCTTGCACCTAGTAAGCTTCATTTGCATACAACAAAAGATGATTTATTTCAAAAACGGGGGCACCAGTAAAAAAATTATCACCAGTTTGGGCATCAGGTGACATTTGCACATTGCAAATGTCATCCTGTTTTATATGCCCAAAACTGGTGACAGAAACCCTTTAATGCACATCGAATGCTGTAAATAAGAAACCCGTAGAACTGTAGCGGAATAGCGTTTTTTTTGCAATTTCACCTGATTTGGAATTTTTTTCCCGCTTCCCACTACACCATATGCAATATTAAATGGTGGCGTTGGAAAGTACAACTTGTCCCGCAAAAAACAAGCCCTCATACAGCTATGTGAACAGAAAAATAAAAGAGTTATGGCTGTTTGAAGGCAGGGAGCGCAAAACGAAAATGCATGACCGAAAAAACCTCCGGTACTGAAAGGGTTAATAATTTTTTTATACTGACATTTCTTCTGACTCCACTGAAAAGTAGCTTTGACTCCGATTCCACAGCCCTGACTATAATACAATGCAGATCTGGGCTGTTTTTAGAAGAAAGTAATGTTTTTCTAATGGGTACATGTCGGACCCTCTTCTCCTTTATAGGGGTACCCAGAAAGGGCTGTCTACTGTCACTATTACTATTTGCACTTGTTATGGTCCCTCTCGCTAAACTGATTAATGTTGAACTCATTGATAGAGGGCTGGAACGTGACGGGTATTCAGGAGAAATTGTCTTTATATGCCGATGACATGTTGGTATATTTTGGCAGATCCTTGCCTATCTTTAGGTTGTCTCACTTCAGCAAGTGGCATTTATTATGTAGAGAAAGTTAATACAAGGAACTTACTAATGTATTGTTATTGTCCATATTGCCTCCTTTGCTGGCTTGATTTATTTTTCCATCACATTGTACACTGCTCGTTTCCATGGTTACGACTACCCTGCGTTGGCCTCTCTGGCAGTTGGGACTGTGGGAGCACACATAAGCTGGCACTTGTTTCTATACTGTGCAAGCACGGCCACTGCTGCTGGATTGCAGGGTGGTCGTAACCATGGAACGGAGCAGTGTGTAATGTGATGGAAAAATGAATCCAGCCAGCAAAGGAGGCAATATAGATAATAACAATACATTAGTAAGTGCCTTGTATTAACTTTCTCTACATGGTAAATGCTATTTATCATGATCGGCTAGAGTGATCTTTTTGTTAAATTTCAACCCATGAATAATCATTTTGATTGAACTGATCCATTTAGACCTATGAGGCTGGTTTACTTTTTACAGCAATTGTTTATTAAATCTTCTCTTTATAATAATTAACCTGTTGTAGAGTAATCAAATATTATTTTTACATTTTAGGTAACTTTATTGTTTCCAGTATTTCAAGCTAGCGAGCAGCAAGATGCCCAAGAAATATTTCAGGAAGTTAATAGTTATAATAGAAGATTTTCTGGTCAGCCACGATCTGTAAGTGTAAAGAAGTGAATTGCTTTTATGTTGATGTATTTCATTAGGTAAAGCTGCATACAAAAGCCTGTGCCTTGGCTGAGTCCCTTCAACTCTGCATTATAGTGCCATAGGGAATCTCAAGTGCCACGGTTTAATTTCTGTGGTGCCACATGACTGAACGCTTCTGTAATATGGTACCTTATGCAGCATACTGCATAAAATCTGAGGCATACAGAAGTGTCATCAGTGAAAAATTCCAAATGGGGTGGAATTGGGGAAAAAAATGCAATTCGGCCAGATTTATGGATTATGCTTTTACGGCGCTCACTATGCACTCTTGTGCTCTTTATTCTCCAGGGCAGTATGATTAAGGTGATACCACATATGTATAGTTTGTATTTCTTTTTAATACTGAGAAAAATAAAAACTTTTGAAAAAAAAATTTTTTTTCTTTTCATTGCCACTTTTTTTTATAGTTATATCTATGGAGGTGTGTCAGGGCTAATTTTTTGCGGGACTGTCTTACTGTTAATACCAAAGTGTATGACTTTTTGATCACTATTTATTAAAATTTTGTTTGGCATGAAAAAATGGTGAATTGGCCAATTTAATTGGCACTGCCTGGCCCTTTCAATCAAAGTAGCGAGAGAAGGGCTGGCCATAGAAATTAGAGGAGCTTGGCTTCGACAAGCAATGGTGACGCCCCTTCCCCGTTTTACAAATAAAAATAGACAATAAAAATAAAAATTGGTTTGCATAAGTTCCCAAATTACATAAATATAAAAGTATTTATACCACACACCCGAAAATGGTGTCAATGAAAACTTCACATTGTCCCACAAAAATGTGCCCTCACACAGCTCTGTAGAATTTATAGAAAGTTATAAAGGACAGAATATAGTGATGCAAAGAAAAGATTTATTTATTTTTAACTATGAAAACACAAGAAAAACTAAAATTGCTGCATCAGGAAAGGTATAAGAGACTCACGGTTTTTGGTGTGAAATATTGGTATAAAGAAAAGTGCCTACCGTGCTTGGTGAGATGCACAAAATATAGGAGGTGTGAACTGAATGAAACTTTCCATGTGTGAATACAATGATATATGTAAGTGATTACAGAATGCGATGGCTCCCCAGATCATCACACCAGCAGTTGGGACACTGTGTCGCTCCACAGCAAAGGCAAGATTGAAGAGCTTACCACGAGATCTCCATATTTGAACCCCGCCGTCATGGCATCCTAAATAAAACGTGGATTAGTTGCTATAGACAAATGTAGGCGATGGTGGGTTGTTGTCAATGTCGGGAAATGGAATGGACGCCGTAACACTAAGTGTCTGGCAATGGTGCAGGCAGAGACAGGGGTGTGTATGGATTTTGGACAGCAAAACTGTGGGAGCTGCTTGTGCTTGTCAGTGGATCACTCCTCTACTGGTTTGGGCCGTCCAGAGCCTACTCACTGTGTATGTATGTGTGCCCTCATGTAACCACTGCTCCCAACACCTCCTATCAGCTAGGTCAGAATAGCCTAGATTGCAGGCAATTCATCAAAACAACTATTCTGCTTCTCTCAGTCTACTGATGCTCCCCCTGTTCAAAGTCTATTGACTGGGCAAAATGTCTTCAAGTGCATTGTAGAGGCATGTCTAGCAGTCAACGATCTCTCATTAAGAGGTATGTTACACAAACGTAGCCTCTGAGAGCCTTTTTATAGGGCAGCTGGGGAAGCACTTTTATGTCCCTTGTGCCAAGACCCAATGTCTAATCAAACCAGACCTGTAATCACTTACATATGTCTGAAACATAACTACATGACAAGTTTTGCAGCAATCTGACACTTCTATTTGGGTATATTCTTTTTTTTTTTTTTTGTCAATGAGTGTATATTATGCCACATGCGTCGGTTTGAACCTTTTTGTGCAATTTCTTGTTTCTATGATTCTATAGCTGAATATTTTTTAAAAAATATTGCAAAGTATAAGCATTTTGTGTCTTGTCGTCTTGTATTACACTTTTAGGTTTGTACAGAACCATTTGAAGACCTGATTTCTTATCTCTTAATATTCTAGCTCATGGACAGAATTATGGACTTACCAACACTGCTACGCCACGCGTTCCGTGAAATGTTTTCCGTTGGTGGCTTATTTCGGATGTTCCGAATAAGGATTGTACTCTGCCTGCTTGGAGCATTGTTCTATCTGGTCTCACCCTTGGACATTATTCCAGAAGCCGTCTTTGGTATCCTAGGTTTCATGGATGACTTGTTTGTCATATTTTTGCTACTAATTTACATATCTATCATGTATCGGGAAGTAGTAACTCAAAGGTTACATAGGTGAAAGGTGCGTTCTAGGAGCCTTTAAATAACTATGCAGGTTTGAATTTACTGAACTACTGTCTGCCTAACTGGAATTTTTTATATCCTGTTCTCCAACTGGTTAAACATAGTCTGTCCCTCTTACATATGTGAATTTATATGAAATTGGCCCCAGAGGTGATGTTTTTCTCTGTGGACATCTACAATATCCTGACAGGACTGCCCGATGGTATAGACTTCAACCTGCTTTATCCTACTATAAAGACACACCACAAGTCTGTCAAAAGTTGTTGTAGATGGAATTTACATACGCAGGTCCAAAAAAAAAACCTGTCAAGTTCACTATGCGTTTCATCACTGTAGGATGGTCTGGCCTTGGCTTAAAAAATGAAATTCAGAATTGCATAAAGTTTCTTCATAATAGTCCTTTTAGGGCCCAGTGTATACCTTCCAGCATTGCCATCATGGCAACATGCAGTATTTTACCAGAGTAACGAGATTTTACAGTATCTTGTCCTCTTCATAGTATTTTGGATCTTGTTATCTAGGACCTAGACCCACAGCAATCAAATATCGATGGCATATACTGACCCATGAACTTAGCTGAATGAAGTGAAGTGCTCGATAATGCAGCTCTGTCCTCCCTTTCATTCATCTGATCAGTGGAAGTACGTTGAATTTAAAGAGGTTGTCTCATCATGGACAGTGGGGACCTGCATCTATATCAAGAACGGAGCCCTGAAAGTGAAGAAGGGTGTACTGTGCATGCACAGCCGCCCTCCATTCATTTTCTATAGGGCTCGGCTATTTCTGTCAGCCCCTTAGAAATGAATGAGAGCAGGAACTGTGCATGCATGGTACGCTCCCATTCACTTCTATGAGGAGCCTGCTTGGTGGTGGCCGGACCAGAGTCCTCCAGCCACCACCTTGCAGGGCTCCATTCTCGATATAGAAGCGGGTCCCAGTGGTGGGACCCGCACCTATAAGACAGCAATATGCCCCGATTGTCTATGATGAGACAACCCATTTAAATTCCTAGAAAACTCATTTTAGTAGCGATTATGTAAAAGCGTGATAGAAGATCTTGCGTCACTTGCTACTGAACCATTTTCCAAAATTACAATCTTTTAGTACTTGTTCTTTATAGGGACATTATACTGTACAAAATGCTGAATAGTATTGTAAAATGAGAGGAATGTCAGACAAAGGATAATTGGATAATTCTGAAGATTTAAATGTACTTTTAGATAAGTGAAACATAGAATATAATTTTGTAAAATTACATTTTTGCCTCTTTTCGGCCCTACGCGTTTTGTCATTTTGCTGTCTAGCTAAAGACGTAAGTAATCTGAGAGAGATTTCCCTAGTTAGGACATGCTGTAGTCTTCTGAGGCAGATTGCTGGACTGTAGATGACCCGGCTGATGACTGGATTGGCACTGTAATGATAGCAGAGAAGTGGAAAAGCAGCTTGGCAGCAGTCGGGACATGCAATACGTCAAATGATACCCTATTGGCACTGCCCAGAGGTTTTATGACTACTGACAGGGCACTCAAAGCAAAGAGCCATCAATGTGATTAGCCTTTCTTCTTGAGAACTCTTTCCATGCATGGGAAATGTGTAATTACTGAGCAGTATAAAGAGATTGGCAAAATCTCTGCAGCTCACACACATTCATGCATAATACTCTATTATTGGAAAACTTTATGCACATTCGGCCCAATACAGTAGCTATTTGATTCTCCTGCCATTCCCGATGTGCTTCGTGCATTTTATTCACACATTATCATTTGTAGTACATTTTGCTGACAGGATGATTATCCGGGTCTTCCAGGTTATAGATATTGATGACTTATCATAGGATAGGTCAGGGGTAGGCAACCTACAGCACTTCAGATGTTGTGAAACTACAACTCCCAGCATACATGTTTGCTCTGCTCTTATAACTCCCATAGAAATGAATAGAGGATACTGGGAATTGTAGTTTCACAACAGCTGGAGTGCTGAAGGTTGCGGACATCTGCGATAGGTTATTGGTATCAGATTGTCTCAGGTGAATGGGGGATGTGATGCAGGACCTGATAAAAGCCCTACACAGTATACAGAGATGTGGTGTTCTGGCTCTGTATACTGTTTACTTCCTGGAACCGTTGGGCGTCTAGAACCAAGAAAACCTCTTTAAAGGGGTTGTCCAAGTTATGAAAAAAAATATATAGCACTGTAAATCTGATGGGTAGCAATATATAACTAAGTTCAGCAAGTTTTAGGCAAAAAAAAATCTCTATTTCTTCATTTCCCTGGTTCTCTTCTGGCCTTTGTTTACATGCAGTAATAACAATCTCTCCCCCTCCCCCTCCCCTGCAAAGGCAGTGAATACAAGTGCTGTGAGTACATGTCTGCCTGCTGGGATACTCAGCAGCATGTTGTTTGTGTAGGACTACAAGTCCCAGCTGTACAATGACACTGCTGATACACACAGGAAATTCTCCCTACCTGTTCTTGTACAATACAATTCCTCTATAGCTCCTTGCCCAGCATTTGTCTCCTCTCACTGCTGCAGCTACTATTTGTTGTAAAGCCTTGAGCCCTCAGTGTGTTCTGGCTGAAGGGGTTAATGTTTTATCTGAAGGAATCCAGGGAGAGAGCAGATAGCAGGAGCCTGGCAAAGAAAGGGGGCGTGGCCAGTGACGTCTCGTGTACAGAGTGTTATCTGAACTCTGAGGCTTGTACACGAAACATCACAGACCAGGGAGATAAGGTGACATCACAGGTCATGTGACCCTCAGTCAACTCTGAGAAACCAGCAGCTTTAGAAACACAAAGTATATGGGAAAGTTGTTATACTTGACAAGTTAGAAACATATAAAGTAACAAAAAACAAAAAAAATAACTCGGACAACCCCTTTAATTGTAGCAATTTAGAAATATAATTTTGGTTATTTCATGTTGGGTTAAAAAAGGCAATTAAAGGGTTTTTTGAGACTTTTCTACTGATGACTTGGGCTACTTTCACACCAGCGTTTCTGCTGGATCCGTCATGGATGAGCAAAAACGCTTCCGTCATGATATTACAACCGTCTGCATCAGTTCTAAACGGATCTGGTTGTATTATCTTTTAAATAGTCAAGACGGATCCGTCATGAACTCCATTGAAAGTCAATGGGGGAAGGATCCGTTTTCTAT
This sequence comes from Rhinella marina, assembly GCA_900303285.1. Taxonomy (NCBI): domain Eukaryota; kingdom Metazoa; phylum Chordata; class Amphibia; order Anura; family Bufonidae; genus Rhinella; species Rhinella marina. The sequence continues at coordinate 83,572 of ONZH01010900.1, read as the reverse complement.
TGTGTCTGAGAAAACTGATCCGTCCCCATTGACTTACATTGTGAGTCATGACGGATCCGTTTCTTCATGCGGACACCAAAACGCAGCAAGCAACGTTATAGTGTCCGCCTCCAAAACGGAATGGAGACTGAACTGAAGCAAAACTGATGCATTCTGAACGGATCCTTTTCCATTCAGAATGTATTAGGACAAAACTGATCAGTTCAGAATGCATTAGGACAAAACTGATCAGTTTTGGACCATTTTAGAGAGCATGTGAGGGATCTCACAAACAGATCCTTACAACACAAGTGTGAAAGTGGCCTTAGTTATCAGTATCTGATCAGTGGGGGCTGACACCTGGGACCCTTGCTGATAAGCTGTTTGAGAAGGCATCGGTGCTCGCAATAGGGCAGTGGCCTTCTTGCAGCTTAGTTCAGACCATGTGACATCACATTAATCAGTCACATGGCCTAGGCGCAGCTCCACCCTATTGAAGTGAATGAGACGGAGCTATAATTGAGGTCAGCAGTTTTGATACTGGTATGAGATAAAGTCTACTAAAGAGCAGGCTGATGAGAACACTAACTCTATATATATATATATATATATATATATATATATATATATATATATATATAATCATTTGGAGCTGTTATTGGCTACTTACGAGTATTTACAGTGTGTTGAGTGCCACTGCAGTCAGTGCTATATAACATGACTGAAGTATTGATATTAAAGCAGGAGGTGTCCCTCTGACATGGTTTACCAGCAGAGGTCCATATAAGCGTCAACGTACATTAACAATTGAGCTGAGAGCAGTTTAATGTAATACAGAATAGATTTATTTGTTCTACAGTTCCTGCATGCTAATAAGGACAATTTCATAGTGTTTTTGTAAATTGAGAAGTGTGTTATATCCTTGCTCGCTGTAGAGATATTTCCATTGTTATGATCATTGGAAGGGAGAAACAGTATTGTATTATTGGGAAAAAACATATAAAGCTGGGGTCCAAAGGACAACATCTGCCTACGGTTTGTATGTTCTCCTTGTGTTTGCATGGGTTTCTTCCGGGTGCTTCAGTTTTCTCCCACACTCCAAACAGCTACTGATAGGGAACTTAGATTGTGAGCCCCATTGGGGGCAGCTTGATGATAACGTCTGTGAAGCGCTGTGGAATATAGTAGCGCTACCTCACCTTCCAACGGAGTCTGCATTAAAGAAGAACTCCCGCATAAATTTTTATTCTCTGACCTGTTAGAAAGGTGCATGATATAATCTGTAGTGATAGTCATTTTCTTATTAGTGACTGTTTCTGTGAGTAAAAACCGCTCTTCTTATTGTAGCTGGGTCATGTGACCAACTCCCTGACCTCCAACTGACCCAGGACAGCAAGCCAGTAACTGCTCTATTCATTCCTATGGGAGCCTCACTTTCAGTCTCATAGGAATACATAGAGAATTAGACTTCCTGTCCACACAAGTCTATGTGTGAGTTGGTGGGTCTAATTGCTGGTCACATGACACAGATAAGAAACTTCAGGATGATATAAGTCAAAAATTCAGACACTGGTAAGAAAATGACATTTACTACAGATTACATCATGTACATTTCTATCAGAACATGGAATAAAATTTTTGTCGGGAGTTCTTTAATCAATAGTACAGTGTTTGTATACGAGGAATAACACTATTTCTGGACATTATATGACCTGAATTTGGCATCTTTTTAATTTATTTTTTTTAAACCAGTTTTCCCCTGTGCGTGCTGAATGCCTAGTTTGTAGATCTGGTGGGTGGAAACTTGCTCCTATCCACTGTGAACAGAACTTAGTCTGCTTTCTAAATTTCTTTTACTTAGCAGCAGGCTTAAGATTATGGAGGACATCAAGAAGTATTGACTCCATGGATGTGAATTAAGCACTTGGACAGAGATAGAAACTATATATGGATTCTCTCTTGCTGTGCCTGGCACATGTGTAATCTTCAGTGAGCTGGTCCGTGCTGGATTGTACAAAGTGAATTTTCAAACAGAAAATCATTTAGCAAGTGGGAAGCTGATGAGGAAATAAAAATCTGAAGGAGTGTTAAACATTTCTCTCTGATGAGATATATTACAAAGTTTGTTATGGTCACATGTGCTATTGATCTATGCAAAGTTGTGTGAGACCATATAACAAATACCAAAATGTGTTGATAGAGTTGCTACCAGTAAGTAAGATCTTGATGACCCATGTAAAGGATGTTCATTTAGGACAGTCTTGTCATCTCAACGTAGTTTAGTTCATGGACCTGCATATACAGTATCTTACATGTACAGCTTTGTAATAAAGGGAAACTGCAAATGAATGTTTACCTGTATACAATGTTACCAAGAAAAGAATGTACTCTGTGCCCCATGTAACATCTGATTGTAATGTCTTTTACTTGTATTGATCTCTGATTCTACTGTATAAAGGGCTATATTTGTGTAGCAAAACGATTTGCTTTGTGTCATTTCATGTTTTGTTATATAGTACAAAGGTAAAAAAATATATATGGTTTTAGACCTGCCTGGCTTTCATCTAAATACATATTTTTTTTCTGACTCGTCCGCTGTTTATTTCTGTGTAAATGGGTTCCATGGGATTAAAATTCAATTGAAACCTTTTAAAATGTGACAACATGCACCAAAGTAAGCCAACCAAAAGGTGGTGTAAAGTTAGACAAAAGTATCAGCATGTACCAAATTTATTATCCAGTCACTGGGATATATTTTTTTGCATACTTAGACTAAGTTTACGCTGTTTGCATAGTCTTTTTAAAATGAAAGGGAATGTCATATGTTTATTTATAACTTATTTTTTAAAGAATATTTTTATTTTTTATTTTCCTGTAGTTTTTGCACTGACCACTATGCCTAATAGGCGCCACTTCTTGGTCTGTACAGATCACGTTACTGCAGCTACCTGCTTATCTATACACAGAGGTGATATAATTACAGGCAGAATTAGGCTACTTTCACACTAGCGTTTTATAATTCCGGTATTGAGCTCCGTCATAGGGGCTCAATACCGGAATAAAACACTTCAGTTTTGTCCCCATTCATTGTCAATGGGGGCAAAACTGAACTGAAGACAACAGAATGCTCCTGAAAGCTCTCCATACTAGTTATCCGCACCTAAACGGATCCGGAATGACCCCCAATGCAAGTCAATGGGGACGGATCCGTTTGGTGTGGACACACTTGTAAACTGATCCGTCCTCCATTGACTTTCAATAGAGGTTATTCCGGATCTGTTTAAAAGATGCTAAAGATAATACAACCGGATCCGGAATTACGGATCCACAAGGTTGTATTATTCAGTACGGATCCGTACGGATACGTGAAGGGACCCGCCGGATCCGTACTAAGGCTAGTGTGAAAGTAGCCTTAGAATGACAGATAACACAGGATCCATTCACAACAGGTGATTGTCAGATCTCATCTATTCTCTCCTTCTACAATGACCTCTGCACAGGTCACAGAGCATGCCGAGAAAACTCTCCCATACAAGTCAATGATGTCCCCTTCTGACCAGAAAATAAAAACAGTTTAGAAAAAAAAAGGATGTGTGTTTCTATCTGGTTTTAACTGGCAGAAAAAAACTGTATACACTGGTCTTAATTTGGTGAAAACATTCTATTTATACCATAAATACCAATATTATTTTTAATTGTAGCACACAGTGACAGTAGCTGCATCATAAGACAACAAGATATGTACTAGCTTCTAGAGATAAAGTACTATTTTACCTCTTCATTTAGCACTGGTGTGTTTGTACCTTGTGTATGCAGTCCAGTTGTGGGTAGCTGGAGAAAATTTAGAAAAGGGTGTATGGAAAATATTGGTTAATTGAAATCTGTGTCATTTTAGAGAGATCTGCAGTTTAATTCATACGGGACTTATGTGTTCGATGCACCGGTGAACTAGCTGTGAACCGCTTTACCATCATTTTTTCACTTTTAGCCACTCCCCCATCCCCTTGAATGTCAAGACCGGGCGTCATCACGGTCTTCCTGCCTGGCCCTGTAATCCCCTCCATGCACCAGTGAATGTTCAATCAGCAAATGCCCAGTTTGACTCGTGTGTCATACCAAACGGATCCGCTCCCATTGACTTAGTCAGGTGAGGACGGATCCGGATGCCTGCGGCCATTCAAGCGCAGGGGATCCGAGCAGTACAGTGCTCATTACGAGCACGTTCGCTCAACTCTAGTTAATATAGCAGTCTGGGCCTTGTAAAGTTTGTATTGAGCCCCCCTCAGGCAGGGCTCGAAAGGAACACAGACTTTTTCTCATAGGCTACAATGGTAAACTATTGTTTTTAAAAATACAGTGCCTTGCGAAAGTATTTGGCTCCCTGGAACTTTTCAACCTTTTGCCACATTTCAGGCTTCAAACAAAACAACATTTTAAATTTTTTGATGAAGAATCAAGTGGGTCACAATTGTGAAGTGGAACGAAATTTATTGGGTCATTTAAACTTTTTTTGTAATAATAAAACTGAAAAGTGGGGCGTGCGAAATTATTCAGCCCATTTACTTTCAGTTCAGAAAACTCACTCCAGAAGTTCATGGAGGATCTCTGAATGATCCAATGTTGTCCTAAATGACTGAAGAAGAGAAATAGAATCCACCTGTGTGTAATCAAGTCTCCGTATAAATGCACCTGCTCTGTGATAGTCTCAGGGTTCTGCATCATGAAGACCAAGGAACACACCAGGCAGGTCCGTGATACTGTTGTGGAGAAGTTTAAAGCCAGATTTGGATACCAAAAGATTTTCCAAGCTTTAAACATCCCAAGGAGCACTGTGTAAGCGATCATATTGAAATGGAAGGAGTATCAGACCATTGCAAATCTACCAAGACCCGGCCATCCCTCTAAACTTTCATCTCAAACAAGGAGAAGACTGATCAGAGATGCAGCCAAGAGGGCCATGATCACTCTGGATAAACTGCAGAGATCTACAGCTGAGGTGGGAGAGTCTGTCCATAGGACAACAATCAGTCGAACACTTAACAAATCTGGCCTTTATGGAAGAGTGGCAAGAAGAAAGCCATTTCTCAAAGATATCCATAAAAAGTCTCGTTTACAGTTTGCCACAAGCCACCTGGGGGACACACCAAACATGTGGAAGAAGGTGCTCTGGTCAGATGAAACCAAAATACAACTTTTTGGAAACAATGCAAAACGATATGTTTGGCGTAAAAGCAACACAGCTCATCACCCTGAATACACCATCCCCACTGTCAAACATGGTGGTGGCAGCATCATGGTTTGGGCCTGCTTTTCATCAGCAGGGACAGGGAAGATGGTTAAAATTGATGGGAAAATGGATGGAGCCAAATACAGGACCATTCTGGATGAAAACCTGTTGGAGTCTGCAAAAGACCTGAGACTAGGACGGAGATTTATCTTCCAACAAGACAATGATCCCAAACATAAAGCAAATTCTACAATGGAATGGTTCAAAAATAAACATATCCAGGTCTTAGAATGGCCAAGTCAAAGTCCAGACCTGAATCCAATTGAGAATATGTGTAAAGAGCTGAAAACTGCTGTTCACAAACGCTCTCCATCCAACCTCAAAGAGCTCGAGCTGTTTTGCAAGGAAGAATGGGCAAGAATTTCAGTCTCTAGATGTGCAAAACTGATAGAGACATACCCCAAGCGACTTGCAGCTGTAATCGCAGCAAAAGGTGGCGCAACAAAGTATTAATGCAAGGGGGCTGAATAATTTTGCACGCCCCACTTTTCAGTTTTATTATTACAAAAAAGTTTAAATGTTCCAATAAATTTCGTTCCACTTCACAATTGTGACCCACTTGTTGTTGATTCTTCACCAAAAATTAAAAATGTTATATCTTTTTGTTTGAAGCCTGAAATGTGGCAAAAGGTTGAAAAGTTCCAGGGGGCCGAATACTTTGCAAGACACTGTAATATATATATATATATATATATATATATATATATATATATATATATATAGATATATAATTTTACAATTGAACCCCCCCTTTCCCATTTTACATATAAAAATAAAAGCAATTAGAAAAATAAACATGATTTGCATTTTGCCAAGTCTGGAAATGCTTGAACTAATAAAATAAAAGTATTTATCCTGTATGGTGAATGGCATAATAGAAAAAAAATCAAAATGGCCAAATTGAAGGGTTTTTTGTCACTTTGCATGACAAAAAATATTAAATAAAGTTATACAATAAAACTACAGATCACCCAGAAAAAAATAGCCTAACACGATGTCCGAATATAGTGATACAAAAAAAGTATGGCCTTTGGAAGGCAGGGAGTAAAGAAACCAAGCCAAAAAATAGAAAATGGCGGCATTGGGAAGGAGTTAATAACTGGTTGGAGCAATAACATGGTGGCCAAACTTTGGAGACCACTGCTATAGTCTATGGTCAGCCTGTGTTTTCTGATTGACTAAAGAGGTAAGTGGTGGGATTTCAATCCCCACTACATATTTACGTATTTTTATTATAAAGATGAAATTGCTCCCAGATATTTGAATTGGTATGTGATTAGATTTATGCTAATTATGTATTCAGGAAAAAGCACTTTTCCTTAAAGGGGTATTCTGGTTATAACAAGTTATCTCCTATCCGAGTACAGCACTTGACTATCTCTGGGTCCCCAATAGAAATTAATGGAGTGGTGGCACATATTTCCAACCAGTCGCTCTGTCTATTTCAGGGGGGCTCCACAGGTTACAGGGCCCCCACCAATCTGATAATTATCCCCAGAATACCCCTTTAATGAACTGTGGGACATTCCACAGTAACCATACATACTGGTGAAAAATGCTCTTGTTTTGTGACCTCACAGGTTTGGTCCAATGAAGCTGACAAAGGCATGCACTGGGGAGTTCTATTCTGGAACACAGGGCTGTGCTGAGCAGACAGGTTGTAAACAGCAAGAGAAGAAACCATGAAGACTCTGATCTCCTCCGTCTTACTTCTCTGCATACTAACAGCAGGTATCGTTCTCACAGATAGTAGGTAACAGGAATGTGAGAGTAGTTATTTAATCTTATATATTACCCAGTTAACATTCATTACAAATTTGTTCATAGCTAAGCTGCTGGGATCAGCCAGGATGTGATGACTTTCACCAATATATTTCACCTTATGCTATTTCATGTTATGCTGTTTTTTTTATTTTTATTTCCTGCATATAAACTGTTCAAGTCTTTATCCATTATGGGAGTTCTAAAAAATTTACTTTATATTCACTAGAACAAACTATTCATGATAAATATCACACATCTCTTCTGTAAATGTTTTTTTTTTTTTTTTTATATATAATCCTGGGTCTTATTCAATACCATAACTGCTTTATCAGAGATTTCCTGTTATAAACATACTGTATAACCTTTTGCAACAACCAGTATGATACCAGGACTAATATTGATATGGAGATTTTTAGTTTTCAGCAGCTGTGCCTATTTATTACTTAAATCACCTTGTTCCTTGTACAAGTGAAAGTGTACCACAGGTATTATGTTGGATTACAATCTTCAACAGTTATAACACTTCCTGTACCAAAGCAATAGGTATAGCTTTAGACATTAAAAAAAGAAAACTGTTCAGTGCTGAATGCTTTTTCCTTTACTAGGCTCTTTTAATTTTTTATTTAAATGGAAGATCATGCTGCCCGAAACATGGGACACGTGACTTGGTGACAGATCCTATGGTTATATATGTATTTCCCATACAGTAATTTAACAATTCTGGATCATATTTTCCTAGACCTCTGTGCTGTTCTGTTCAACCAGTTTTTCCTAATAGAAATGTATTAATAAAATGACAGCTGGGTTTTACCAGTTTGGGGGGGGGGGGGCTTTGCACAGTCTGAAACAGTCCAATCAGTGCTGTCAGTATCAGAAATGGTAACACCCAGTTGTCCATTCATAAATCTCTAGGAGGAATAAGAGAGAAACGCCGTAACAGACAGTTATTTCATGCAGAATATAAATATTTAGTCAAAGATAAATAAATAAATAAAAAAGGTCAGGGAAGCTGACAAGTCCTCTTTAAAGAGAACCTTTCACCACAAAATGCAGTGCAAGCTGCAGGCAACATATTATAGAGCAGGAGATGCTGAGCAGATTAGTATATAGTTTTGTAAGAGAAGAAAAAATAAAACGTTTAATTTATACATTTAAGGGGTTGTTCACATATCAGTTATTTGATCAGTTATTTCCATCAGTTATTGTCAGCCAAAACCAGGTGCTGGTCAAAAACACCAAACAGGTGCAGATCTTTTCATTATACCTGATCTCTGTTTAGTGTCCACTCCTGGTTTTGGCTCACAATAACTGATGGAAAGAACTGATCAAATAACTGATATGTGAACAACCCCTAAGTCTGCTTTTTCTGTTTTCAGTTGTACACAGAGGAGGTGTTATCAGTGATTAACAGCAATCTCTGTATACAGTCATGGCCAAAAGTTTTGAGAATGACACAAATATTATATTTTCACATGATCTGCTGCCCTCTGGTTTTTATGTGTGTTCGTCAGATGTTTTTATCACATACAGAAATATAATTGCAATCATATTATGAGTAACAAAAGCTTATATTGACAGTTAGAATGAGTTAATGCAGCAAGTCAATATTTGCAGTGTTGACCCTTCTTCTTCAGGACCTCTGCAATTCTCCCTGGCATGCTCTCAATCAACTTCTGGACCAAATCCTGACTGATAGCAGTCCATTCTTGCACAATCAATGCTTGCATTTTGTCAGAATTTGTAGGTTTTTGTTTGTCCACCCGTCTCTTGATGATTGACCACAAGTTCTCAATGGGATTAAGATCTGGGGAGTTTCCAGGCCATGAACCCAAAATCTCTGTTTTGTTCCCTGAGCCATTTAGTTATCACCTTTGCTTTATGGCAAGGTGCTCCATCATGCTGGAAAAGGCATTGTTGATCGCCAAACTGCTCTTGGACGGTTGGGAGAAGTTGCTCTCGGAGGACATTCTGGTACCATTCTTTATTCATGGCTGTGTTTTTAGGCAAGACTGTGAGAGAGCCGATTCCCTTGGCTGAGAAGCAACCCCACACATGAATGGTTTCAGGATGCTTTACAGTTGGCATGAGACAAGACTGGTGGTAGCGCTCACCTCGTCTTCTCCAAATAAGCTGTTTTCCAGATGTCCCAAACAATCGAAAAGGGGATTCATCAGAAAAAATGACTTTACCCCAGTCCTCAGCAGTCCACTCCCTGTACCTTTTGCAGAATATCAGTCTGTCCCTGATGTTTTTTTCTGGAGAGAAGTGGCTTCTTTGCTGCCCTCCTTGAGACCAGGCCTTGCTCCAAGAGTCTCCGCCTCACAGTGCGTGTGGATGCACTCACACCTGCCTGCTGCCATTTCTGAGCAAGCTCTGCACTGCTGGTAGCCCGATCCCGCAGCTGAAACACTTTTAAGAGACGGTCCTGGCGCTTGCTGGTCTTTCTTGGGCGCCCTGGAGCCTTTTTGGCAACAATGGAACCTCTCTCCTTGAAGTTCTTGATGATGCGATAGATTGTTGACTGAGGTGCAATCTTTCTAGCTGCGATACTCTTCCCTGTTAGGCCATTTTTGTGCAGTGCAATGATGACTGCACGTGTTTCTTTAGAGATAACCATGGTTAACAGAAGAGAAACAATGATGCCAAGCACCAGCCTCCTTTTAAAGTGTCCAGTGGTGTCATTCTTACTTAATCATGACAGATTGATCTTCAGCCCTGTCCTCATCAACACCCACACCTGTGTTAATGGAGCAATCACTGAAACGATGTTAGCTGGTCCTTTTAAGGCAGGGCTGCAATGATGTTGAAATGTGTTTTGGGGGATAAAGTTCATTTTCTAGGCAAATATTGAGTATATGCAAATTGCCATTATAAAAACTGAAGCAGTAGACTTTGTAAAAATTAATATTTGTATCATTCTCAAAACTTTTGGCCATGACTGTACATACTTACACAGAGAATGCTATCAATTACTGATAACACCTCCCTTGTGTACAACTATCAGTGACTGACAGCTATCTCTGCTTACACACTTACACAGAGAATATTATCAATCACTGATAACACCTCCCCCATGTATAGCTGTTAACCCCTTCACCCCCGGAGCTTTTTTCGGTTCTGCATTTTCGTTTTGCGCTCCCTGCCTTCAAACAGCCATAACTCCTTTTATTTTTCTGTTCACATAGATGTATGAGGGCTTGTTTTTTGCGGGACAAGTTGTACTTTCCAACGCCACCATTTAATATTGCATACGGTGTAGTGGGAAGCGGGAAAAAAATTCCAAACCGGGTGAAATTGCAAAGAAAACGCTATTCCGCTACAGTTCTACGGGTTTCTTATTTACAGCGTTCGATGTGCATTAAAACTGATCCGTTACTTTCATTCTACTGGTCAGTACGAATCCGGCAATACCTAATATGTATAGTTTTTCCTGCGTTTTCATAGTGATAAAATAATTAGAAAGTTGCCCTTTTTTTTTTTTTTTTTTTCCTTGTCATATCTTGACCCCTATAACTTTTTGGTATTTATGTGTACAGAGCTGTATGGGGGCTCATTTTTTGCGGGACGATCTGAAGTTTTTATTGATACCATTCTGGGGTGTGTATGACTTTTTGATCACTTTTTATTTAATTTTTTTTAGAAAAAAAAAGCGACAAAAAACGGCAAATCGCCATTTGGACGCTTTTTTCCGCCACACAATTCGCCGTATTGGAATTTTTTTTTTTATATTTTAAAAGTACGGGCGTTTTCGGTCACGGTGATACCCATGATGTCTATATTTATTGTTATTTAGGTATTTATTTTTTACTTATACGGAAAGGGGGGTGATTTGAACTTTTACATCTTTTTTATTTTTATATATTTTTTTAACATTTTTTTTTTTTATTTTTTTTTTTACTATTAGAAAGCTCAAATATGGGCTTATATATTGTGGCTTTTTTTTTTTTTCTTTATGAGCAATTATGGATTTTATAGACTCAGAAATCCATGAGTTGCTCATTTCTTATCCTGGCCTGCCATCTAGTGGCCAGAATAAGAATTGCACTTTGAAAACTGTAATCCTCACCAGCGAGGATTACAGTTTTCATATGGTGTACAGACACCCCGATTGGCCACACGGGGTGTCTATACACCACCCGGAAGCGAACGCTTCCGGTTTAGACGCAACTAGATGCCGTGATCACGTGTGATCACGGCATCTAGTCACCCCGGAAGACGCCGCCGACACAGTAGGTAGCGGCAAGTCTCTGCTATTAGAAACAGCAGAGACTTGCCGGCCATGACGCCCGCCGCACCCGCTGGGCGTGAAGGGGTTAAGGGGGACTCAAGATGTCCTCTCAGGGTCCAACTGCCTGTTTCAGATTCAATACAGCATGTGTGCACGCGGAAGAACTGGAAACGGACACAATGTCAGTTTGAAGACCTTCTCTCGTGCTTTGCGCCTGAGACTGGGACTTTGTTTATTTTCACAGAATAGTTAAAACAAAGGCAAGTAGGGGTGGTCGTATAGTAGCAGTCCAATAAACATAAGGTCCTTTGTTCCTCTTCACACATGTGGAGATGTCCCATTGGCTGCTTTCTGTAGTAGTGTAGAACTTTGCACACAGAATGTAAATCTTTGCACACGAAGTTTAGATCTTTGCACACGAATCCCGAAGAGCCAATCCAGGATGCAGGGACCATCTTAAAATTGCATAGCTTAAGGAAAAAACATTCTAAGGCACCGTCTATAGCTCTACACTCCATGACAACCAGGGTTATGTCTCTGGGTGTGGTTGAACATGAGAAATTCAGTATCTCCTCATTAGCTTATAAAAAGTATGTACATCTGCCCTAACATAACTATCAGTGACTGACAGCTATCTACAGTACAGACCAAAAGTTTGGACACACCTTCTCATTCAAAGAGTTTTCTGTATTTTCATGACTATGAAAATTGTAGATTCACACGGAAGGCATCAAAACTATGAATTAACACATGTGGAATTATATACTTAACAAAAAAGTGTGAAACAACTGAAAATGTCTTATATCCTAGGTTCTTCAAAGTAGCCACCTTTAGCTTTGATTACTGCTTTGCACACTCTTGGCATTCTCTTGATGAGCTTCAAGAGGTAGTCACCTGAAATGGTTTTCACTTCACAGGTGTGCCCTGTCAGGTTTAATAAGTGGGATTTCTTGCCTTATAAATGGGGTTGGGACCATGAGTTGTGTTGAGCAGAAGTCAGGTGGATACACAGCTGATAGACTGTTAGAATTTGTATTATGGCAAGAAAAAAAGAATCTAAGTAAAGAAAAACGTGTGGCCATCATTACTTTAAGAAATGAAGATCAGTCAGTCCGAAAAATTGGGAAAACTTTGAAAGTGTCCCCAAGTGCAGTCGCAAAAACCATCAAGCGCTACAAAGAAACTGGCTGACATGAGGACCGCCCCAGGAAAGGAAGACCAAGAGTCACCTCTGCTGCGGAGGATAAGTTCATCTGAGTCACCAGCCTCAGAAATCGCAGGTTAACAGCAGCTCAGATTAGAGACCAGGTCAATGCCACACAGAGTTCTAGCAGCAGACACATCTCTACAACAACTGTTAAGAGGAGACTGTGTGCAGCAGGCCTTCATGGTAAAATAGCTGCTAGGAAACCACTGCTAAGGACAGGCAACAAGCAGAAGAGACTTGTTTGGGCTAAAGAACACAAGGAATGGACATTAGACCAGTGGAAATCTGTGCTTTGGTCTGATGAGTCCAAATTTGAGATCTTTGGTTCCAACCACCGTGTCTTTGTGCGACGCAGAAAAGGTGAACGGATGGACTCTACATGCCTGGTTCCCACCGTGAAGCATGGAGGAGGAGATGTGATGGTGTGGGGGTGCTTTGCTGGTGACACTGTTGGGGATTTATTCAAAATTGAAGGCATACTGAACCAGCAGGGCTACCACAGCATCTTGCAGCGGCATGCTATTCCATCCGGTTTGCGTTTAGTTGGACCATCATTTATTTCTCAACAGGACAATGACCCCAAACACACCTCCAGGCTGTGTAAGGGCTATTTGACCAAGAAGGAGAGTGATGGGGTGCTACGCCAGATGACCTGGCCTCCACAGTCACCAGACCTGAACCCAATCGAGATGGTTTGGGGTGAACTGGACCGCAGAGTGAAGGCAAAAGGGCCAACAAGTGCTAAGCATCTCTGGGAACTCCTTCAAGACTGTTGGAATACCATTTCAGGTGACTACCTCTTGAAGCTCATCAAGAGAATGCCAAGAGTGTGCAAAGCAGTAATCAAAGCAAAAGGTGGCTACTTTGAAGAACCTAGAATATAAGACATATTTTCAGTTGTTTCACACTTTTTTGTTAAGTATATAATTCCACATGTGTTAATTCATAGTTTTGATGCCTTCCGTGTGAATCTACAATTTTCATAATCATGAAAATACAGAAAACTCTTTGAATGAGAAGGTGTGTCCAAACTTCTGGTCTGTACTGTATATACACACATACACAGAGAATGCTTTCAATCACTGATAACACCTCCCCTGTGTACAACTATCAGTGACTGACAGCTATCTATGTATACACACTTACACAAAGAATGTTATTAATCACTAATAACACCTCCCTGTATACATCAGTGACTGACAGTTATCTATGTATACACACTTACACAGAGAATGCTATCAGTCACTGATAACTCCTCTCTGTGTACAACTATCAGTGACTGACAGCTATCTATGTATACACACTTACACAGAAAATGCTATCAATCACTGATAATAGCTGAATGGGCTGCCTGTGAAACAGCAGATAATCTTTTGCATCTTTTCCTACAAAACTACATATCAATCTGCTCAGTTTTTCCTGCGCTATAATATGCTGTTTGCAAATTTCACTGCATTTCAGACGACTGTATGGGCACCGTGCCCATGTTGCGGACCGCAAATTGCGGATCCAGAAAACACCGGCACTGGCCGTGTGAACTCTGTACTGCAGTGCGGACCCGTTGACTTGAACGGATCCGCGCTATGAAAGATACTGCAAAAGATAGGACGTCCTATTTTTTGAAGTGCAGAGGCACAGAGCCGAAGGGCTTCCGAGTGTTTCCATGGGCTTCTGATTCATGCCGCCGCACTACACATAGGACATATCTATCTTTTGCTGTATCTTGTGGATCGTGTACCCATTCAAGTTGTGGGTTCCACACCACAGTATGGAGTTTACACGGCCAGTGCCCGTGTTTTGCAGACCAGCTATTTGCGGTCTGCGACACAAGCAAAGAGGTTATACTGTTGCCTGAATGAGCCTCAAACCTTCAAAAAATGAAACCTCTGGTGCTAGTAGTACCTTAAAATTTAGTTATGAAGGACTGTGCAGTATGAAAAAAAATCTTTTGTTCATAAAACATGCTTAATTAACAAATAAGTGGTTAAAGGGGTTGTCCGAGTTATGAAAAAAAAATATAGCACTGTAAATCTGATGGGCAGCAATATACAGGGTGGGCCATTTATGGATACACCTAAACAAAATGGGAATGGTTGGTGATATTAACTTCATGTTTGTGGCACATTAGTATATGGGAGGGGGAAAACTTTTCAAGATGGGTGGTGACCTTGGCGGCCATTTTGAAGGTGGCCATTTTGGATCCAACTTTAGTTTTTTCAATGGGAAGAGGGTCATGTGACACATCAAACTTATTGAGAATTTCACAAGAAATACAATGGTGTGCTTGGTTTTAACGTTACTTTATTCTTTCATGAGTTATTTACAAGTTTCTGACCACTTATAAAATGTGTTCAAAGTGCTGCCCATTGTGTTGGATTGTCAATGCAAACCTCTTCTCCCACTCTTCACACACTGATAGAAACACCGCAGAAGAAATGCTAGCACAGGCTTCCAGTATCCATAGTTTCAGGTGCTGCACATCTCGTATCTTCACAGCATAGACAATTGCCTTCAGATGACCCCAAAGATAAGTCTAAGGGGGTCAGATCGGGAGACCTTGGGGGCCATTCAACTGGCCCACGACGATCAATCCATTTTCCAGGAAACTGTTCATCTAGGAATGCTCGGTCCTGACACTCATAATGTGGTATGTGGGGTACAAAGATAGTGGGGCCATTCTTCATCAATGGAAACCTCAAGGCCACCTGAAATTGCTACATGATGATGTGTTTCCCTCTTTATGCACTGAAGCTGGCATGTTCCCTGAGTTTTTCCAGCAAGATGGAGCACCACCACATTATGGGTGTCAGCTCCGAGCATTCCTAGATGAACAGTTTCCTGGAAAGTGGATTGGTCGTCGTGGGCCAGTTGACATGTCTGCCTGCTAGGATACTCCGCAGCATGTTGTATGTGTAGGACTACAAGTCCCAGCTGTACAATGACACTGTTGATGCACACAGGATCTTCCCCCACCTTTCTTGTGCAATGCTCTGCAGAACTCCTCAGATCTCCTCCAGTGTCAGCTCTGTGTCTGCAGGATGAGGAAGGCAGATCCTGTGTCTCTTCACTGCCTGCAGCTGCTCAGCAAAGCCTTGAGCCCTGAGTCTGTGCTGGCTGAAGGGGTTAATGTTTTATCTGAAAGATTCCAGGAAGAACAGATCAGGGAGAGAAGCTGACATCACAGGTCATGTGACCCTGAGTGAAATCTGAGAAACGAGCAGCTGTAGAAGCACAAAGTGCATGGCAAAGCTGTTATATTTGATTAGTTAGAAACATACAAAGAACAAAAACATAACTTGGACAACCCCTTTAATGTCTAACTCTTGGCATACATTCTACAGTATATTTTGTCATGTAAAATGTTTAATTGTTTTTACAGCATTGTGGCCAGTTTCCGAGGCAGAAGGTGCAAGTGTGGTAAGGATGATCTTGCTACTGTTAAACATAGATAATACAATAAAAACCCATTTTTATCATTTACAGAATTCACCCCTAATATATATATATATATATATATATATATATATATATATATATATATATAGAAGAGCTGTAGCATACCTCTCAACTTTTGAAAAGGCCAAAGAGAGGCAATAGCAGCAACTCCCCCATAGTGCCCCCCTACAGAGTGTGTATTCCCTCGTAGTGCCCCTACATAGTAGTCATGCCCCCATAGTGCTCCCACACAGTAGTCATGCCCCCATAGTTAACCCATACAGTAGTTATACCCCAAAATACCCCTCCTTACTTTGTAAAAAAAAGTACAAAAAAAATAAAAAACTAATACTCACCTAGCCCTGTTCCCCGAATGATTGGTGCACATCCTGTGCTACCTGGCAAGCATGATGTGATGACACTGTATGCCTGCTAGGCTGTGTAAGTGAAGCACAGAGGCACTCCTTCTACATAACCCAACTGGCACAATGTGTCATGCATCAAACCTGAGGCTTTAGAGAGCACAGGTCAGGGAATGGTGAAGACTGCACATGCAGGGAGATGAGTGGCAGATTGAAATGTAGGAGAGATGAAAGATCCAAATGATTCTATGAAAAGGGGCCCTCCCAAAACAGGTGCAAAGATGTTTCCTCTGTGAATAGTCACCTGGGGCAGTAGCAGATATTGGAAAGTTTGCAGGCATGATCAAAGTGTCTCTCCCGACTCCTTACCAGCTACCAATACACATCAGCTCATCCGAAAGTGTATGTGTATTTAATAGGGTGAAAAAGGAGAAAGTCCCAGGCAGCGGTTTATCTCAAAAGGGAACAAAAGGATCAGGCGAAAATATTCATTCTCTCCCCTGACAATGGGTATTTCTAGGCTAAAAAAATAGCTTTAGAAAATATGTACATATTTTCATAGATGTACACCCGGGCAACGCTAGGTATATATACTAGTAATAGTGTTGAGTGAACCGAAGCATATGAAGCTAATTCAATACGAAGTTTAGGAATAATTTGATTTGCCATGATGCCGAATTTCCTTGCGCTTCATGGTAACAAATCGAATTTTCCGAAAATGGTTGCTGAAAATAAAAATAAAAAAAATTCTATGTCAGCGTGAAAACCTGCACAAGGACCTGTAGGGAGCGTGAAGCCATCACCACATGATCACGCTGGCCGCGAGAGGCGACATCACCAGTGTGAACATGTGGTGATAACTTCATGCTCATCACAGGTCCTTGGCCAGGTTTTCTTCAATCAAGATAAGAGCAGACGGCCTCTTCACAAGCAAGTGGATGAGGTGAGTATAATTTTTTTTTTTTTTTATTAATCCCCTGAGCACCCGAATGTGAGTTTTAGATACCGCAATCAGCATTGAATGCGGCATCTGAGGGGTTAAATGACAGGGGTGGCGTGTTCACCGTTCCCCGTCATTGCACCTTCTACAACAATGAAAAGTGATTCATAACTAGTCAAATTTCTCGACAAAGTTTGACGAAGCTGCTGAATCAAAATTTTCAAAACTTCTTTCATCACTAACTAGTGATAATAGAATTTCAAGGCGCGTGGTCAATGAGACGGCTCCAACTAGCTTTTAACTTTGTTTCATGTGTCATTTACTTAAAGGGAACCTGTCACCTGCACTATATTGTCCTCCCTGAGGGCAGCATAGTATAGTGACAGACCTGCTGAATTCTAGGCTAGTATTCAGTACTTTTACAGTTCTGACTGGCTGAACCTCGCAGCATGCAACAGCGCTGTGAGAGAGATGAGTCCAATTAGACTTGTGGCCCTGCCCTCCTCCGCGAGGGCAGCATATTAGAGGAGATAGGTTCCCTCTGATGTAAAAAGGGAATCTTTCACCACCTTCATCCCTCTGAGGGCAACATAATAATGTTATATCAGTCTTTAATGTAGTTTATGAGAAATGTACTGTTTATTACACGGAGTGCGCTGTGAGGAAGGGGTCCCCATATTGATTAGCTGTGGATATAGCCATGCCCACCTGCTGGTGATTGATAGCATTCTGTCTATGCACAGTAATAAGGAGAAAGGTAAAAATCATTGTCCAAAAGGCAGAGATGTCCCACAGCACATGAATAGGAGGACTTCTTCTTTACAGCATTATGCCAGTGGTGAAACTAATAAACCATAAATCAGACCATATTTCAGAGACCATGTTAGAATCAGCATGCCTCAGAGAGGGTAGCTTGAGGCTGCTTTCACACGAGCGTATTGAATTGGATTACGCACAGATTCCTGATATATCGTCAGTATTGCTTCAGGATTTACATGCGTATTCTTTCCTCCCTGCATTTTTGATACTCTTCCATAGACTGTAATGTGTGTATTTGGAGACAGAATAGCTCTGTTCATTAAAATCCGGGCCATATACGGATTGCAAATATGCTCGTGTGAAAGCGGCCTATAGGTAGTGACAGATTCCTTTAAGAAATAATTTTCCCACTTTGCGCCATAAGAGTTAGGGTGCATTCACACGACCATATGAGTTTTTCTGTCCACAAATCGCATATCCGCAGAATATAGATGAGTTCCATGTGTATCCCGCACTTTTCGTAGTCCCAATGGTGGAAATGCTGAGTTTCTTTAGTCACCAAAAGAAAAATTTTATAACAAAAGTGATACATTATATGTACCCCAAAATGGTGCCATTAAGAAATAATACTTGTCTTAGAAAAAACAAGCCTTCGACAGAAAAAAAAATATTTTAAAGAAAATAACATAATTGCCAGCAGGGCTGTGGAGTCGGAGTGGGTGACCATTTTGGTGGAGTTGGAGTCGGTATAAAATGGACCGACTCCGACTCCTAAAATATATAATAAATTGGTACATTTAGTTCAATGCAGTATGTGCTGAATATATTTTCCTAAAAATTTGGGAATATAATGAAATGTCTTAGAAATGTCTGTTCTATTCCTGAACTAAAGATCTAGGCTTTCAGTTGAGATGACTGTGTGCTGCCCTTCATGTAGATGCTCAGAAGTGAAACTTCCCTGCTACAGATCAGAGGAAAAAGGCACTGGGAAGGAATGGCTGTACTCATCTCAGAGCTACTAGAGAAAACAGGATTAAAGGGTTTTCTCACTAGTTACAAAGATTAGCTTTCAACATAAAAGGACAGTTAAAAGAAGACATTTTCTAAATACAGTGGTCAGTAGAGTTTACTTTAGTCATGAACTATAGACAGTTCAGCAGGTCTCTCGCTGTACACAGGTTTCTATGGTAACCTGCAGGCCAGAAAGACTTATCTGATAGGCTGAGATCAGGAGTGACCTCAGTAAGCAAAATTTGTTGCGGACTGAGAAGGATGGCTTTACCTTTAATTGTGTTTGAGATCACAACCTCCTGCTCTGTCAGAGTAAGTTAATATATGCTAATAACGGCTGGAGACCCACCCACGGCCTGAGGAGACATACAGTGCCTTGCGAAAGTATTCGGCCCCCTGGAACTTTTCAACCTTTTGCCACATTTCAGGCTTCAAACAAAATGATATAACATTTTAAATTTTTGGTGAAGAATCAACAACAAGTGGGTCACAACTGTGAAGTGGAACGAAATTTATTGCATCATTTAAACTTTTATTGTAATAATAAAACTGAAAAGTTGGGCGTGCAAAATTATTCGGCCCATTTACTTTCAGTTCAGAAAACTCACTCCAGAAGTTCATTGAGGATCTCTGAATGATCCAATGTTGTCCTAAATGACTGATGAAGATAAATAGAATCCACCTGTGTGTAATCAAGTCTCCGTATAAATGCACCTGCTCTGTGATAGGAACACACCAGGCAGGTCCGTGATACTGTTGTGGAGAAGTTTAAAGCCGGATTTGGATACCGAAAGATTTCCCAAGCTTTAAACATCCCAAGGAGCACTGTGCAAGCGATCATATTGAAATGGAAGGAGTATCAGACCACTGCAAATCTACTAAGACCCGGCCATCCCTCTGAACTTTCATCTCAAACAAGGAGAAGACTGATCAAAGATGCAGCCAAGAAGCCCATGATCACTCTGGATAAACTGCAGAGATCTACAGCTGAGGTGGGAGAGTCTGTCCATAGGACAACAATCAGTAGAACACTTTACAAATCTGGCCTTTATGGAACAGTGGCAAGAAGAAAGCCATTTCTCAAAGATATCCATAAAAAGTCTCGTTTACAGTTTGCCACAAGCCACCTGGGAGACACACCAAACATGTGGAAGAAGGTGCTCTGGTCAGATGAAACCAAAATCCAACTTTTTGGAAACAATGCAAAACGATATGTTTGGCATAAAAGCAACACAGCTCATCACCCTGAACACACCATCCCCACTGTCAAACATGGTGGTGGCAGCATCATGGTTTGGGCCTGCTTTTCATCAGCAGGGACAGGGAAGATGGTTAAAATTGATGGGAAGATGGATGGAGCCAAATACGGGACCATTCTGGATGAAAACCTGTTGGAGTCTGCAAAAGACCTGAGACTAGGACGGAGATTTATCTTCCAACAAGACAATGATCCCAAACATAAAGCTAAATCTACAATGGAATGGTTCAAAAATAAACGTATCCAGGTCTTAGAATGGCCAAGTCAAAGTCCAGACCTGAATCCAATTGAGAATATGTGGAAAGAGCTGAAAACTGCTGTTCGCAAACGCTCTCCATCCAACCTCAAAGAGCTCGAGCTGTTTAGCAAGGAAGAATGGGCAAGAATTTCAGTCTCTAGATGTGCAAAACTGATAGAGACATACCCCAAGCGACTTGCAGCTGTAATCGCAGCAAAAGGTGGCGCAACAAAGTATTAATGCAAGGGGGCTGAATAATTTTGCACGCCCCTTTTTTCAGTTTTATTATTACAAAAAAAGTTTAAATGATCCAATAAATTTCGTTCCACTTCACAATTGTGACCCACTTGTTGTTGATTCTTCCCCAAAAATTTAAAATGTTATATCTTTTTGTTTCAAGCCTGAAATGTTGCAAAAGTTTGAAAAGGTCCAGGGGGCCGAATACTTTCGCAAGGCACTGTAGTAAGTGCAAACTGTCTGTCAGCCAGTGAATCAATTTGCTGAGAAAACCCCTTTAAGGCAAGTACTTCTTAGTACAGTATATCTAAACTTTCAATAAACTGTGCATAAATCACTTGTCCAGTGCATGTTCTCTCTGCTTTATGTTTTAGTTTGCTTTTCCTCTGATGTAAAACACCTAGGGCCTTATGTATGAAAACTGTCTAGGTGTAGAAGTTTCTTTGTTGCCTATAGAAACCAATCAGAGCTCCCCTTTCATTTCATATAGTGCTTTGGAGAAATGAAAGGGGAGCTCTGATTGGTTGCTATGGGCAACAAAGAAAGTCTTAGACCTAGACAGTTTTCATACATCTGTATCCAGAGAAAAGCCTGATACTGAAAGTTCAGAGTATAGATATCTAGTAAAACATATATTACAAACTCTTTTTGTCATGACACATCTGTACTATTGATTTATGCAAAGTTTGTTTAAAGTTATCACTTAACCCTTAGACTCCCAGCGCCATACATGTACGGCGCTGGAAGCCGGGACACAAGTCCCAGCGCCGTACATGTACGGCGCTCTGATCGGGCAGGCGCAGGAGCTGCGCTCACCTGATCAGCAGCAGGGGTCCGGCAGCCGATAGCTGGACCCCTGCTGTATGCACCAGCATCGGTGTTTTAACCCTCGCACTGCCGCGGTCATTGCTGACTGCAGCATGTGCGATGTCGGCGCTGGGAGCGAGAGCCCATCGGGTCCCCGCGATGCTGTGACGGGGACCCAATGGCAGGGAAGGCAGCCCGATGCCTTCCTTAGGCATCAGGCTGCCTTCTACGGAAGCCTGTGAGATCCAGCCCCCTGGATCTCACAGGCAAGAAGCTGTAAGTGTATTACACTGTGTAATACACTTAGAGGCAATGCATTACAATACAGAAGTATTGTAATTTGAGATGAGCGAACGTGCTCGTAACGAGCACTGTACCGCTTGGCTCCCCTGCGCTTGCATGGGCGCAGGCAGCCGCTTCCGTCCTCCTGAGGAGGACGGAAGCGGCTGCCTGCGCTCATGCGAGCGCAGGGGAGCCGAGCGGTAAAGTGCTCGTTACGAGCACGTTCGTTCATCTCTAATTGTAATGCATTGTGCAGGGGATCAGACCCCCAAAAGTTGAAGTCCTAGACTGGGACAAAAAAATTAAGTAAAAAAAGAAGTTAAAAAAATAAAGTTTAACAAAAAAAATAAAAGTTTCAAGTAAAAAAAAAAGCGTCGTTTTCCCAAAATAAAGTTAAAAAAAATTGTAAAAAAATTGGGAAAAGAAGAAAAGCAGGCATATTAGGTATCGTCGCGTCCGTATCGACCGGCTCTATAAAAATATCACATGACCCACCCCGCTCGGTAAACGCTGTAAAAAATTTTTCAAAAAGACATATTAATCCCAAAATGGTACCAATCAAACCGTCATCTCGTCCCGCAAAAAATGAGACCCTACCTGAGACAATCACCCAAAAACTAAAAAAATATGGTTCTCAGAAAATGGCAACACAAAAAAAAGATTTTATTCTGTTCAAAAATGCATCTAATGTGTAAAACTTAATAAAAATAAAAATGTTAGACATATTGGGTATCACCACGTCCGTAACAACCTGCTCTATCGAAATATCACATGATTTGCCCCTTCGGGTGAATGCTGTAAAAAAATTTTTTAAAAAACTATGTCAAAACAGCTATTTTTTTTCACCTTGACTCACAAAAAGTGTAATAGCAAGTAATCAAAAAGTCTTATGTACCCCAAAATGGTACCAATGAAAACGTCATCTCATCCCGCAAAAAATGAGCCCCCAAATATATCACTCAAAAAAATTAAAATCAATGGCTCCCGCAAACCAATCCATCAAAATCTGCTCTGCAAAATCCATATGGCGCTGCTTCTGTTCTGAGTCCTGCCATGTGCCCCCACAGCAGTTTACCACCACATATGGGGTGTTGCCGTATTCAGGAGAAAATGGGGAACACATTATGGGGTGCTTTTCTCCTGTTACCCCTTGTGAAAATGAAAAATTTGGGGCTAAAGCAACATTTTATTGGAAGAAATTAAACTTTCACAGCCAAGTGTTTCCAAATTCCGTAAATTCCGTAAAAGGGGGTCAAAGTGGTCAGTACCCCCCTTAATATATTCTTTAAAGGGTGTAGTTTCCAAAATGGGGTCACTTTTTGAGGGTTTCCACTGTAGGGGTACGTCAGGGTCTCTCAATTACAAAATGGTGCCTAAAAACCATTCTAGCAAAATCTGCCTCCAAAATCCGTATGGCGCTCCTTTCCTTCTGTCCAGTGCCACAAACCCATAGAGACGTTTACCACCACATATGGGGTATTTCTGTAAACTGCAGAATCAGAGTAATGTATATTGAAGTTTAGTTAGCTGGTAACGCTTGCTGTGTTGCAAGAAAAAAAATTAACGTGAATAATCTACCAAAAAATTGAAATTTTACCTCCATTTTCCTTTAATTCTTGTGGAACACCTCAAGGGTTAACAAAGTTTGTAACTTTCTATCAGTTTTTTATGATTTGAGAATGGCAGGAGGCTGCTGCATAGTATTTCCTATGGAGCCCTTGTGTATAATAGGGCTCCATAGGAAAGTAGTAAAATCATCATAGAGTCCAATGCAAGTGCATTGGAGTCTATGATATGAGCAATCAGATGATTGCTTGTTATAGTTCCCTATGGGAACTCTAAAATAGTGTAAAATAATTAAATAAAGTTTTTTTTAAAGTCATGAAAGTAACTGGTCAGTTTTATTGCACATCGAACGTCGTAAATAAAAAAAACCCGTAAAACTGTGGAGGATTTGTTGTTTTTTTTTTTTGCAATATCACCCTATTTGGAATTTTTTTCCCACTACATTATATTCATGATTAAATGGTGGCGTTGGAAGGTACAACTTGTCCCGCAAAAAAACAAACCCTCATACAGCTATATGAACAAAAAATAAAAAAGTTATGGCTCTGTGAAGGCAGGGAGCGCAAAACGAAAACGCAAAAACAAAAAAACCTCCGGGAGTGAAAGGGTTAAAGAGAACGTAACACCATGAAAACGCAGTTCAGTCTGCAGGCATTGTGTTATAGAACAAAAGGAGCTGAGCCGATACAGTACTGGGCAAAAGTTTTAGGCAGGTGTGAGAAAACTGCTAAAAAGTAAAATGCTCTCAGAAATAGAAGTGTTAATAGTTTATTTTTATAATTACCAAAATGTAAAGTAAAAGAACAAAAGAGGAATCTAAATCAAATTGCTATTAGTGTGATCACCCTTTGCCTTCAAAACAGCATCATACACTTTTTGAAGGAACCCGGCAGGGAGATTGTTCCAGACATCCTGGAGAACTAACCACAGATGTGGATGTAGGCTTGCTGAAATCTTTCTGTCTCTAATCCCAGACAGAATCAATGATGTGAGATCAGTGCTCTGTAGGGGCCATATTATTGCATCCAAGACTCCTTATACTTTTTAATGCTGAAGATAGTTCTTAAATACATGGGCTGTATAATATGGGCCATTGTCCTGCTGTAAAATAAAATTGGAGCCAGACAGATGCCTCCCTGATGGCATTTCATGATGGATCTGTATCTGCCTGCATTACTCAGCATTGAGCACTCTATTAATCCTCACCAAATCCTCAATTCCATTTGCGGTAAACTTATGGTATGTAATGCTCTCACAATTTCGTTCTCCACAGGGATTCTACAGAGCATGTGAATCCACCACTAAATGCAGAAGGTGGACCAGAAATATAAACAAGAGGGGACGTTACCAAAGAGAAAAGTGGCAGCCCATTGAACTGTGTTTGCCTGAGTGAGAGAGACTCTTTATAGTGGCTACCCAGTTTTGCCTATAATATTGGGGCAATGGGGAAGGCTAGAGTGTAACTCCATTAAAAATGTATACCTTGGGGTTTCCCAAAGTGGACAGCCATTTAATGTTACTGTGGTGATAAGGAAATAACTTACCCAAAATCCTTGCCTTACAATACTGAATTTGATTAATGGTGTATCTCGAGGATATAAGATGAATATTGTAAGTTGTGCAGGTCCAACTGCTGGTACCACCACTGATCACTAGGACATAGACAAAGGTGGCACTGACGTCTGATAGGACTTGTAGGCACTATGACACTCAAACGAGCAAATTAACCCCTTTCTTCTCATGATGACTAAGGGTGCCATTGCTTGGCCATGACAAATCATAATTTGGTGTCCATGGATATGCCATCAACCATTATTACTACAGAGATAAGTGGTCAGGATCCTCTCATATTTTATTTAGTTCCTTTTAGTTATATTACTGTAGGCTGCTATTATTCTCTTCAGCATCATTCTACTTATTTGTGTTTTAATTACACAGGTTGTTGAGAAGGTAAAAATGCGTTGTCATAGTAAAATTAAGAACAGGCCCAATATAGTTTTACCTGATGACCTACATTAAAGGGGTTATGCCATGATTGATGTGACAAATTAAAATCAGGCATCATATGGTACATGACAATCTCTCTCAAGCAAAGCTCTAGCTCATTCATTGCTCTAGTTGTTCTGCTAAATTTATTTCAGGCTGGAAGCTCAGGGGTGTGTGATTTCTCGTGACTTTTTGCTGTAACTCTTTCCTTGTAACTGCCACTGCTTCTAACAGAAGATACGCTGGTGGTATTTGAAGATTTAAACCGAGCATGTGCAACCACCTCAGTGAGATGGATGGAGAAATAAGTAAAAGGACAAACAGCAGATGGCGCTATATAAATACTTGTCATTGGATAACTCAGTGGCTGTACTAAATTTTTAATTGCATGAAATTACAAAAGTATTCAGCTCCAGGTGCTGGTTTGAAAAAGTAGAATATTTTTCATGGCATAATCCCTTTAAGTTCTTTTTGGCTAAATGTTTTTTACATTACAGCAAAGGTCATAAGTTTAATTAAACACAGAAATTTGAATCTAAGAAAAGGTCCTTTCGTTCCCGTAGTACTGTATTCTCTGCTATACTTACTTGTAGGTTCTGGTTTCCTTTGTTAAGGCAGGGTGCACCTCATTCCCACACTGTGCTCACCTATTCTCTGACCCCTGAGGCTATTATCCTGCCGCTATCTGAGAGCACCAGCTGCTTTCACATCTATTAAGTTGCAAGTGTACAGTGCTTCCAATTTGTAATCCCAGCAGAGATGGCTTTCTTCAGCCTTCTACTTGGAAACAAGAATTTAGCAGCCTGCATGGTTTGCTTTATTACAGTGATCACAAATATGATGCATTTTAATGCAAAAAGTGTACAAAAAGTGCATTCCTGTAACGAGAAAATCTAAATTTTCTTTACTGTAATGTAAATAATTCTATTTATATATTATAGCTTAGCTAATGGTCCTTCCTCTAGTCCACCTTGTCCAGTTTATAAACTGTGCATTCTCTGCTCATGTAGCAAGCACTAGGATTCTGTGCTTCTGTGCTCCATCATGCTTCCCTTTTGCCTGCAGACGCTCATTATTGTACTCCTCTCCAGACCTTCAGCAAACAGACTCCTTCTATTATAGCCAGATATTTCACATTGTGCATGATTGAGTCGCTTGGCTTTGTTTCCATGTTAAAGGTATGGCTTTCTGGCAGCAAGTCTTCAATAAAGACCAATTCTGGGCAAAATTCTTTGAACAATGGATGGAGGTACCTAGGTGCCCCTGTTTTCTGCCAATTCTTAGCTGATGACACTGCTGGACATCTTCCGATTTAGAAGGGTTTTCTGCTGCAGTTCCCTTGTTCATCCAGTGCATCTCTGGTTCTCAATGTCCTCAGTATTAATGGCGTCCTCAAGGCTAAGAGATACAGGCAGATACTTATCAAGCAATACCATCATGGAGGCATCTGATTTGCTCCAAATTTATTTTGCAGCAGGACAACAACCCCAAACATACAGCAACTGTCTTTATGGACTAACTTCAATGTAAAGAAGAACAAGGGGTCCTGAAAGTGATGATATGGTCTCCACAGAACCCTAATCTCAACATCATCAGTCTGTTTTAGATTAAATGAAAAGACTGAAGAATTTGAGCAAGCCTTCATCCACAGAAGATCTTTAGTTAGTTCTCCTGTAAACTTAACCCCTATCTACATGATATAGTGCCTTGCGAAAGTATTTGGCCCCCTGGAACTTTTCAACCTTTTGCCACATTTCAGGCTTCAAACAAAAAGATATAACATTTTTAATTTTTGGTGAAGAATCAACAAAAAGTGGGTCACAATTGTGAAGTGGAACGCAATTTATTGGATCATTTAAACTTTTATTGTAATAATAAAACTGAAAAGTTAGGCGTGCAAAATTATTCGGCCCATTTATTTTCAGTTCAAAAAACTCTCTGAATGATCCAATGTTGTCCTAAATGACTGATGGAGATAAATAGAATCCACCTGTGTGTATCAAGTCTCTGTATAAATGCACCTGCTCTGTGATAGTCTCAGGGTTCTGCATCATGAAGACCAAGGAACACACCAGGCAGGTCCGTGATACTGTTGTGGAGAAGTTTAAAGCCGGATTTGGATACCAAAAGATTTCCCAAGCGTTAAACATCCCAAGGAGCACTGTGCAAGCGATCATATTGAAATGGAAGGAGTATCAGACCACTGCAAATCTACCAAGACCCGGCCATCCCTCTAAACTTTTATCTCAAACAAGGAGAAGACTGATCAGAGATGCAGCCAAGAGGCCCATGGTCACTCTGGATGAACTGCAGAGATCTACAGCTGAGGTGGGAGAGTCTGTCCATAGGACAACAATCAGTCCAACACTTCACAAATCTGGCCTTTATGGAAGAGTGGCAAGAAGAAAGCCATTTCTCAAAGATATCCATAAAAAGTCTCATTTACAGTTTGCCACAAGCCACCTGGGAGACACACCAAACATGTGGAAGAAGGTGCTCTGGTCAGATGAAACCAAAATCCAACTTTTTGGAAACAATGCAAAACGATATGTTTGGCATAAAAGCAACACAGCTCATCACCCTGAACACACCATCCCCACTGTCAAACATGGTGGTGGCAGCATCATGGTTTGGGCCTGCTTTTCATCAGCAGGGACAGGGAAGATGGTTAAAATTGATGGGAAGATGGATGGAGCCAAATACAGGACCATTCTGGATGAAAACCTGTTGGAGTCTGCAAAAGACCTGAGACTAGGACGGAGATTTATCTTCCAACAAGACAATGATCCCAAACATAAAGCAAAATCTACAATGGAATGGTTCAAAAATAAACGTACCCAGATCTTAGAATAGCCAAGTCAAAGTCCAGACCTGAATCCAATTGAGAATATTTTTTTTTTCCTGTACAGCTGTCACTATCAGTGAATCTGCAGAGTGTTGCTTTCTGATTAACAGTGAGCCCATCAGAGTTGTTCTGTTGGCTTCATCTATAGCCCTTATCGCTGAACTCCAGACAGCTCTTAACACTGAATTAAGCTAAATTCGTATCAAACTAATACGCATTCAGCTATTATGAGTGTTTATGAGCTGTTAGGAAAGTACAGATGAGGGCTACAGATAGAGCCATCGGAGCAGCAACTCTGTGACGGATTCACTGTGAATCGGAAAACAGCAGTCTGCAGTTGCACTGAAAGTGAAAACTGTAAAGGAAAAACTGTTCAAAATGTTTAATACAAAACTATTGAAAATTTGGGGAGATTTATCAAACTTGTGTAAAGTAGAACTGGCTTAGTTGCCCATAGCAACCAATCAGATTCCACCTTTCATTTTCAAAAGGAACATTTTTATCACTAAGTGGTACTGGAATGTAAGAATTCTATTATCATATATTGTGGTATTTTTTAAGTGGAATCTGCAGAGAAACTCCAAGTCACAGCATGTGAACCTAGCTGTACATGTCAATTTACAGTCATTTATCACAGTGGCTCTGTGGTTAGCACTGGTGCCTTTCAATTCTGGAGCCCCAGGTTCAAATCTGACCAAGGACAACATCTGCATGGAGTTTTTATGTTCTCCCCATGTTTGCGTGGGTTATCACCGGGTACTCTGGTTTCCTCCCACACTCCAAAGACCTACTGATAGGGAACTTATATAGTGTAAATATATTTTTCAATATTCCTATTCCAATTATTTATTCATTTTTTTAATTTTATAATTGCAAATGATGGCCATTATTTAGATAATAGTTTGCTGAGAATAAGTGCCATGGGTAACATGAAATATATATTTTTTTTATTATGAGCATACAGTCAAAAGACACACCACCAGGTGTCAGATCTTAATAAAATATAACTTTCGACACAAAGGTGCAGTACAGTAGTTTGCCCAGTAGATGGAAGTAAAAGGCTCTAAATCTAAATGTATTTTGTTCACGCTATACAGTTGTGGAGGTTAATACAAGGTAAATCTCAACCCATACCTGTTACCAACATTCCTTATTTCTGTTTAAACAATTATAGTTAGTTGCTGCAAAAAAAAGAACAAAAACACAAAATGAATCATTGTCTGCTATGTTAATGTTTTATGTAATCTCTTTCCAGCCAAAATGCTACCTCTATGAAAAGATACCCGGATGCACAAGAGACTTTAATCCTGTTTGTGGAACAGATGGAAAAACATACTCCAATGAGTGCATGCTGTGCTCCTTTAACAGGTAATCATATATCCCTATCACATACCTCCCAACTTTTGAAAATTGCAAAGAGGGACAATGTGTGCGGCGTGCATCAAGGCAGTTTTTTTCATACTAGGCCACGCCTCTAACTCCTCCCAAAGCAAAATTTCTGGAGCCCCTGCGGCAATTTTTTTCTTGCGCTTCATTGTCCATATAAATATTAGCACATAAATCATCAGATTATAGATATTTTAAGGTCCAAATTACACCAAACAATGAAGTTCTGATCTAATTTATAGGTATAGACACTTTAGTAAGGAGCAATTTAGTAAATTTATTAATGCACATTTATGCATTAATCCTCCAGGTCAAAAAGAGGGACATTTAAGGATAAAAGAGGGACAGAGGGACATGGGTCAAAAAGAGGGACTGTCCCTCCCAAAGAGGGACATTTGGGAGGTATGCTATCAAATGAATTGTTTGTATATAGTAACCTGTTGGCTAGTTTATGATGCATGATCTGCCAGATAGGCTGAGCAGATTTTTCTATAGTTTAATAGAAAAATATGCAGAAATGATGTAAAATTAATAAGGCTGCTTTCACACTGTATTACCATTTGTCTTATGCACCAGGAAAGCTCTCATACCATACATTAAAGGGGTATTTCCATCTTAGACAATGGAGGCATATCGCTAGGACCCACACCTATATCGAGAATGGAGCGGGGAGCTCTGCGCTTGGAGGACCCCGGGTTTCCCGGGGTCCGGCCACCACCAGGCCACACTGCGCTCATAGAAATGAATGGGAGCGCACCGTGCATGTGCGGCCACTGATCCCATTCATTTCTATAGAGCCGACAGAAATAGCCGAGCCAGGCTATTTTCGGCGGCCCCATACAAATTAATGGAGGGCGTTCTCGCCTATAAGATAATGGAGGCATATCCTGGCGATATGCCCCCATTGTCTATGATAGGACAATCCCTTTAAATGTGTCTGTAGGCCTCCATTCACCCAGTAGAGACCGAAAGATTATCCTTTTAGCTGTTGGGCTGTTATTTTTTATTTTTATTTTTTGAAGACCCTAGTGGCATCCAGTAAAAAAAAATGAATACCAAGCATTTTAACATGAGAACCTATGGACATAGGCAACTGTATGCCTGGATACTCTGAAGGTATGTCAGGAAATCTTTGTTGTGGTGCTAAACCGTTTATCAAGTATGAAGTCTGCTATAGATTTGATGCTCGGTCACTAGCAGCCTCCAACTGGGTGCATAAAAAACCCAAAAGATCAATTTAAAGGAACACATCCACCAACATTTTCTTTATTACATATTAACTGCATGTATGTGAATATTCCATGTAAATTTTTTGATTAATTATTTATTTTTAATTATGTTTAGAACAAATAATGAAAAGCTAAGAACAAAACAAAACATGCATATCTTTACTATAACATGCAACAGAGTAATACAGAGATATACATCAGAGTTTTCAAGTACAAATGCAAAGAGGTATCCACACATAAAGTAATAACACAAGTCCACATTAGTCCTGGACTTTCTGTATAACAGATAATCCAAAAATGATATGACTAAACAGCATTGTGTATGGAAAAAAAAATAGAAAAATAAACACAATCATAAACTTGTTGAGAGGGAGGAGGTGTCCTTTTCCAATGAAGAGCTATGAAATGGTAGAGAAGCAGCCTGGTCCTCAGTTTTTGGAGACCTCTTGGGAAACATTAAAGGGGATGTGTCACTTCAACAAATGGCATTTATCATGTAAAAAAAGTTAGTACAAGGCACTTACTAATGTATTGTGATTGTTCATATTGTCTCCTTTGCTGGCTAGACTTATTTTTCTATCACATTATACACTTCTTGTTTCCTTGGTTACGACCACCCTGCAATCCATCAGCAGTGGTCGTGCTTGCATACTACAGGAAAAAGCGCCAAACTACTCATCCAATGCTTTCTGCGATTTGATGGACCATCCAGCTTCTCAAAGTCCCACTAGTCTGCATTTTTCAAAGTCTGTTAATTTCAAAAATGGTGCATGTCTTCTAGCATAGTGAATAATAACACCTAATTAGACATGAGCGAACGTGCTCGTAACGAGCACTGTACCGCTCGGCTCCCCTGCGATCGCATGGGCGCAGGCAGCAGCTTCCGTCCTCACCCGATGGAAGTGGCTGCCTGCGCCCATGCGAGAGCAGGGGAGCCGAGCAGTACAGTGCTCGTTACGAGCACGTTCGCTCATCTCTACACCTAATCAACAGTCCTATAAGAGAAAAAAAACAGTATTGTCAGGCAGAAAACAGCAGTGATGCCAGAGAAAAAAATGTCTGTGGAACATCTGGATGTAAAATAAGGATCCAGTTAGTGGCGTACATAGAAAAGTAAGGGCCCCATAGCGAGGATCAAACCAGGGCCCGGCACAGGGTAGAAGGGTTTCTGCCTAAACCCTTTTCAATGACCCTTGGGCCATTTTTCCAATGCCTCATTTGCTAAAAGTTGTTCCTTTAGAGGGTAGAATCCTAACCAAGTTTTCACCTCCTGCAGAAGAAGGGATGATCCCAACTAAGACTGGGCCCCCTCTTGCCCTGGGCCCCATGGCAGTTGCATGGTCTGCCGCTATGGTAGTTACACCCCTGGATTCAGGAACTTTGATCACTACATGTAACACCCTGCATCATAGCCATTTTGTAAAATAGGCTTTTTATCCTCAGGATAGGTCACCATTATCACATCAGCAGAGGTGCAAGTCCCGGCACCCCTTCCGATCAGCTGTTTCAGGGTGCTGCTGTGCTCACTGGATCTCTGGTGAGCAGTGTCAGCTCCTGACAGCTTTCCAAGAGCAGAGCTGTACATTGTGTAGCAGCTGTGCTTGGTTTTTGCAGTTCAGCGACATTGACTTGAATGGGGCTGAGATGCTCCTAGGTCATGTGACCGATGTACAGCGATGTCACATGGCCGAGGAAGAGAGACAGCGCTCACGGAGCGTCAACCTCTTCTAATAGGAGATTGGTAGGGGTCCAGGTGTCGGACCCCTGTTGATCTAATATTGATGTCCAGAGGATAGGACATAAATATAATTTCCCAGTTTAGAAAAATTCTGGAACATATGAAGTGTGTGGTGTACCCTTTTGGAGTCAGTGGCACTAGAGGCAGGCTGAGATTCTGACCTTTTGCGCCTTTGTTGTGCCTCGGCATCACAAGTGGTAGCGGGCAATGACAAAATTAAAGGGAACCTGTCACCTCCTAGACAGAAAATAAACTGTTAGCAGTACCTTACTTTAGTGACCAGTGTGAGGCAGATGCATATCTTCATCGTGACAAGCGATTCCTGTAACAGTCAAAAATCAATCTTTTATTCCTGCAGCGCGCGCTTCCCTGAGTCATCTTGAAGTCAAGGGGGCAGCTGCCTCCTTGCTCAAAGTCAAGATAACCACTCCCCTCTTGTAAATGAGTGACACGTCTGCCGGTGGCCGGGGATCGCGGTGCACGCGCTGTAGTGTTAAAAGTGCCAGCGAAGTGAACAGTTGGAGCCGGGATCGCGCAGGAACTCATCGCGCACCGCGCATGCGCGAGGCTTGCGCGATCCCCGGCCACCGGCAGACGTGTCACTCGTTTACAAGAGGGGAGTGGTTATCTTGACTTGGAGCAAGGAGGCCGCTGCCCCCTTGACTTCAAGATGACGCAAGAAAGCACGCGCTGCAGGAATAAAAGATTGATTTTTGACTGTTACAGGAATCGCTTGTCCCTATGAAGATATGCATCTGCCTCACACTGGTCCCTAAAGTAAGGTACTGCTAACAGTTTATTTTCTGTCTAGGAGGTGACAGGTTCCCTTTAAAAACTGTTCATCTGTCTCACTAGAACTCTCTGCACAGGAGCTGTTGTATACAGATGTGCATCCATTTCAATGATATGAAACTAATTAACTGTAACCATTTTTTTAAATTTAGATATTTTTATACAAACTCTAAACCATACCATAAAAATATTCCCTAATGAATAGTCCTGTCTCTTTATAGCTAATTGCCTCCCCTAACAAATTCTCTTCTCCACCTATTCCATAATTAACAATTTATTTTTTAAAATCTTTTACTTAAAAGATGTGGGAAAAGAAGGGGAGGTGGGAGGAGATGACTGGGGTGTCAGAGGTAATGAATGGGTTTGGCTCCCACTCTCCTCAACACAGGTACATCAAGGCCTATCAAGAGAATAATAGCACTGTCATACTGTTATCCAAAACTACATCTACTATTATGCTAGCAGATAACATATCCCCCTCACCGCAGCAGTAAACTGCCAATGTAATATAACAGTTTACCTCTCTGTGCTGAATGATACAGAAGGACAAATTTTGTACAGTGCTGCTGAAATGAGAAAATGAAAAAAGAAAAACTGCCAAATATTCTAAAAGTAGTTTTCTATGAATATTGAGTTTAAAAAAATAACCCTTTCTGATGGATGTGTCCATTTAAAGACATAGGGAGAGATTTATCAAACAGGTGTAAAGGAAAACTGGCTTAGTTGCCCATAGTAACCAATCAGATTCCATCTTTCATTTCCCAAAGCAGCTCTGAAAAATGAAATGTTAAATCTGGTTGGTTGCTATGAGCAGCTAAGCCAGTTCTACTGTACACCAGTTTGATAAATCTCCTCCATGTTATATCTTTTTTTTTTTTTAACTGTGTATTGTATTGGTACAAATGTACACTTTTTTTTATAATACAATAAAAGAGAACAAAAAATATGCATCAGATAAATATTAGAGTAACAACATTATCAGAAGTGAGCGAGATGTTAAGCGGTAGTATACAAAGAGCTCATGTATCCATGCAAACATCAGCAATATTACTGGATAAAAAACAACATAGACACAAGATAAGACAAAGACAAACATAGGGAAGAAGGCGTGGGGCATGGGAGGGGGAGGGAGGTGAATGAGTAGCGGGGGAGGGGGGGGGGGTTTGAGAAAATCTAAGAGTAGGTGGGATGGGCGTCCCCAAGGCATCCAAATTGCGTTAAAGTGATCAACAGTATTGTTAAGGGAAGCTGTTAGGTAGTCGAGAGACCTAAGATCACGGACTCTTGCGAGAAAAATGGATTTAGAGGGTGGATTCGTCTGCTTCCAGGACTTGGCAATCAAGGATTTAGCAGCGGTACATAGCAGCAGGAACAGCCTGGAGGAGCGCCTATTCAATCCCGGGGGGGAAGGGGAAGATTCAGTAAATAGACCTTGGGGTCCAATGTTACAGGGGTCATAAACAGGGATTGAATGACCTCCCTGACATCCTCCCAAAACGGGACAATGAGAGGGCACGTCCAGAAAATGTGGTACAGAGAGCCAACATCCTTCAGGCAACGCCAGGAGACTGATGGGATAGATTGATTTAGAGAGTGCAAGAGGGCGGGAGTGTGATACCAGTGCATGAGCAATTTGTACTGAGTTTCTTTATAAGTGGTACAAATAGAGGACTGTGCGGCCCTATTCCAAATAGTCTGCCAGGCAGCGTGAGAGAGGGGGTAACCAATGGCATTGGACCATTTGTCCATATATGTGTGGTGGGGAGGGTCACCTAGTGTTAACGACAGAGACGTTCAAACCTAGTGGGGATTGAAACCTGAAGTGTCCCAAAGATGGTGCACACATAATGGCGAATTTGAAGGTAATGTAGGCTCTCAGATCCTGGTAAATTGGATTGGTCTTCTAATTGCGTAAAGGATTTGAATGTCAATGTGGAGACATCGACCACGTCTGCCAGACGAAAGAGACCCAACGATGACCAGACACTGACCATAGGAGCAGTTAGGCTTGCGGGAATGGCTGGGTTGTAGAGGATGGAGATCCTAGAAGAATGTTGAGAGGCTAAGGCAAAGCGTTTGTGACAAGAGTCCCAAATATGCTTTGTAAAGGCCATCGGTCCCAGTAAAGAGGTGTAGGGGTTCAGGGTCTGTTGCCATAAGAACGTGTTCAGATGTACCAGAGCAATCCACATTTTCGATTTCTACCCGTTTGGTGTAGGCCAATTGAGAAGCCCAGAAAGAGATCATACAAAGATGGGCAGCCCAGTAATAAAGTAAGATATTGGGGACTGACAGACCTCCTTTATCTGTTGTTGCAAGCATAACTTTGCGAGGTATACGGTGCCTTTTGTCCTGCCAAATGAAGTAAAAAATGGCCTTTTGTAGGAGTTTGAGTTCCGACATGGGGACACATATAGGGAGTATTTCAAAGTAGTGAAGCATTTTCGGGAGCAGTGACATCTTTACCGCTGCTATGCAGCCTAACAATGATATATATATAGGGGTCTCCATTTAATGAGAAGGGACTTAAGCTCTCGAAAGAGGAGGAGGGTAGTTTTTAGAATACAGAGAGGAGTATGTAGAGGTGATATAGACCCCCAGATATTTCAGGGCGTTATCTGTCCAATGGTATGAATAGTTTTTTTTTAATCGTTGGAGATCAGGAGCAGATATAAGGATGGGTAAGGCCTCCGTTTTAGAAGTGTTGATTTTGTATCCGGATAGGGCTCCATATCGTGACAGGGCGTCATGTAAATTGGGCAGTGTGATATGAGGATTGGTCAGCGTGAGGAGAATGTCATCTGCATAGAGAGATATTTTAAAGTCCTTGTTGCGAACTTTCAAGCCCTGGATATCTGGGTTTAATCTAATATATGCGGCAAGAGGCTCAATACATAAGGCAAAAATGAGTGGTAAAAGTGGACATCCCTGACGTGTGCCGTTAGAGATGTCAAACGGTGTGGAGGAGCAGAAGGGAAGTTTAACCAGGGCAGAGGGAGTGGAGTAAAGACTAAGAATAGCTTGAAGATACGGACCTGAGATACCAAATGCCCGGAGGGTCTCAAACAAAAAAGTCCAGTCAAGGCAGTCAAAGGCCTTTTCTGCGTCAAGGCTCAGTATCAGAGCTGGGGTAGCAGTGCGATTGGCCACATCAATTAGATTGAGAACCCTGCGGGTGTTGTCCTTCCCCTGGCGGTAATGGATGAATCCCACTTGGTCTTTATGTATTAGGCTGGGGAGCCATATGTTTAAGCGGGCGGCAAGAATGCGAGAACATGTTATAACTTTTAAAACCACCTTTTGAGATACAAATAATGTTTTGTAGTACATGGGATCTGTATTCTGCACGCTGGAAAAGCCAAGAAACCTGAATTTGCAGAGTGCTCTGAGAAGTGTTCCTGCACTTCAGTGGACTCTGCAAAGTTTTGGGTTCCCGTTAACAACCTATAAGTGAATATCCTATGTTGTTTATTTTTTAGAAAACACGAGTGGATGGTTTTCTGGATATAATTTATTGAAGTCACTCCATATATTCTACTTCCTTCCTTCACTCTTACCCTCCTCCTTTGTTTAGTCTTTCAGCAGCCTCAGACTTTCTCAGCCATTCACTCTGATCAGTGAATATTACACTGATAAGTACAATGCTCTTCTGTCTAATTTAATGCCTTACTAACAGATAAAATCTTTCCCTCACAGCAGCAGTAAACTAACAATGGGTTACCTATCTTAAATAGGAGTTTTATGTCTCTGTGCAGATTGCTACAGAACAATGTTTTCTATTTAATTTTCAATGGCATTGTACTGTCAAAATAAAAAAAGAACAGCAATGAATAAATAAATGTGTATTCTATTAATATTGAATTAAAAAATACAGTGTTCTGATAAAACTGTCCCTTTAATTGCAAAGATAATTTTTTACGTGCTGGAAATCTTCTTTGTGTAATCAGGTGTTTCTAATGCTTAATGTCTTCACACACACTATGAGGTAAGCATCGTGTCTGCCACTGTGATAAGCCTGCAGAAGTCCTGGTTTATCTGGCATATTCTTCTGTTCGATTATATTATCTAAATGCTAGGCTTTTATGCGCCAAACAGCTGTTACACCAAAGGAACAGGAACTAGTAATTCACATGTATCATGTATTTTACTTTATCACTATGGTGTATCTGAAGGATAGCGCTGATGGCTAATGTAGTCTACTCAGAGAATTCAAATTGTAAATAGGGACCCCTTTGAGCTTCCTTAGCAATGTGTGTCATATATATATACTGTATACAAATGTACTTTCAAATACACTATTTGGACAAAAATATCAAGACAACTACACATTTCACCTACAGGAGCTTTTATGACATCCCATTCTAAATCCATAGGCGTTAATATGGAGACGGTCCCTTTGCAGCTACAACAGCTTCCGCTTTTCTGAGGAGTCTTACTACAAGATTTTGGAGTGTGTCTGTAGGAATTTTTGTCAGTTTGAAAATTTGGGAGATCTTACACTGATGTTTGAAGAGAGGGCCTAGCTCACAATCTCTATTTTAGTTTTTCCCAAACACGTTAGATAAGGTTGAGGTCTGGGCTCTGTGCAGATCACTTAAGTTCTTCCACATCAAACTCGCCTAACCATGCCGTAAAAACCTACTTTGTACACTGGTAAACCGTCATGCTGGAACAGAATAGGACCTTCCCCAAACTGTTCCCAAAAAGTTGGAAGCATACAATTGTCCAAAATTGCTTGGTATGGTGAATCATGAAGATTTCCCTTCACTGGAGCTAAGGGGTCTATGCCAACCCATGGAAAACAGCCCCTTAGCATTATCTCTCTTCCACCAAACTTTAAAGGCGTTTTCAAGGCTTCTGATATTGATGACCTATCCTCATGATAGGTTGTTAATATCATATCCGTAAGGGTCACCATGCACCCTACTGATCAACTGTTCCCTGCAGCATCTGGCTCTGGGACTACTACTTTGAATGGAGCAGGAAGCACAGCTTCGTTCAAAGTGTAGTGGTGATGCCAGGTTACTGCTGCTCCCATTCCATTCAATTCACTGGAAGATAAGCTGCATAACACAGCACAGCCACTAGGAGGGAAGAAATTGCATGAACTGACTTGTTGCAGTGATGGCATTTTGTTACAGGAACAGGCTGGTATTCAGTGAGCTCTTTAGAATGACCCATTCCTTCACAAATATCTGTAAAGGCAGATAGCATGGCTGGGGCTTTTATATACTTGTGGCAGTGGGACTGAATGAAACATCTCAATTCAATTAGAGGCGTGTATATATTTACATGCATGTATATGTGTGTCCTAACCTTAGATATGATCCTTTCCTCACAAGAAAGCCCTTACATGTAGATTAAAACCACATTTCAAATGGACTATCTCACTGTCAGGTACTGGAGTTGCAACCAGAGTTGATGAAAAATGGAATACAACAACACAATATTAGCTCTACAAGCATCCAGACAATTACTAAGTGATACTTGGGTTGTGGAGCATGGCTTTTAAGCAAGTAGGGTTTCTAATTTTGGCAGTGCTTGGTAACGCTGTCAGTATTTCTGAGATGTCGAGTGCTTAATGACAAGTCAATATGATACTGGCAGTAAATGACTAACATTGTGAAATGTATTTGTTTTCTCCACAGAGACAATGGGCTGAAAGTTCAAGTTAAATGGAAAGGCGAATGCTGATGTGCTAATAAATCCTTGAGAGCTTCTGAGGCTGACTCTTCCTTTGTGACCTACAAAGATATAGTGACTATATTGTATTACGCTAGGTTTACTGAGGTGCAAATTTTCTTAATTATCTTGTTAATGAGTTGCAGCACCATCGATTTCTTTAAATTGCTCTCATGTATAAAACCTTTTATACATGAGAGCAACAAAAAAGAAGGTAACCAAAAGTCTACCAAAAGTATTGGTAAATACTTCACTGAAATGCAGATGGTGTAAAAGGAATGTGTCAGGATGTCCTACTGCTTAAAGCAAGTTTTTTTATTTGAAATGTATTTTTTTTGTATTATTTTTGTAAGATGTTTTGGTCATGTTGTTTTTAATTTTCCATGTGACTATATTTTAAAAAAAATCTAATATTTTGCAGTTTTCACAATGGCCATAAAGCCTAATAATAGGTACCATTTCCTGTTCCATAGACATCACTTTTCATTAGTCATCATTATCATGGGCAGGATGACAATGACAGATATCTCCTATATATAGATAACAGAGGATCCACCTTTCACAGGAGGTGATATCAGTACGTATCTACTCCCTACTGACCTCTGCACAGATCACAGATCATGTGTAGAAAAATCTCCCATAGAAGTCAGTGAGGTCACCTCCTCTCTATGGCCCATGGTGGTTAATGTAATGCATATCTCTTCATGTTGTTAACAGCTGTAGCAAGATAGACCCCATAATCATGTTTTAAACTAGAATGAAAAAAATTAGAAAATAAAAATAAATTGGAAAAATGGATAAATGTTTCGTATTTTTACCTGGAAAAAAGGTGACACGTTCCCTTTAATGGGGTTATTTCTCCAAAGTGACGGAAAAAAAAGCAAATGCTCACCTGACTCCTGTTTGATGCCACCATCTGCAATACAGGCCTTGTTGGTGGAGATGGGAGTCAAAGGCTACCTTGCCCCACCACAGCGTTGCCCAAGTCCTGAATGTTTGGCCTAAACGCTGCAATCAGTGTGTTTCTCACTACCTCATGCAGTGCCAAGTGAGTGGTGATAGATTCCCTGTAAAAATGTAATGGGGATCTTTATTCTAGGCTGAAATACCTGTGTGGGGACAAGTAATGTGGACATATTAGGAATCCATTTTGATGCTTTAACCCCTTCACGACCAGCACTGTCCTAATACGGCGCTGGCCAGGTCTTTAACCCCTTCCCACAATATCACGTACATGTACGTGGGGGAATGTGGTGCCATGTACGTGATATGCACGGAGCGATGCGGTGACAGTTCAGCGAAGCCGGCACGCGGTGGTTTCTAGGCAACCAATGACGTCGGCCAGTAGTGAATCGTATCGCTCACCGGCTGGGGATCGCTGTAATTGGTCACTTAACACAGAGCGACCAATCACAGCCCACATTGTTAATTTAGGGAGGATCGAGCTACTCTCCTTCTCTGATCGTCCCCATTCCTGTCAGGGAAGTGATCAGAGAAGGAGCCACAGTAAAAAGCAGCACGCAGTGAAAATTAACCCCTTCAGCGTCACTATTCTGTGCCCTAATAAGTGTGACAGATCACTTCTGTGTCATCACACTGTGATCTGTCACATCAGTTCTGCCACATACAACATCCCCTGTCACATCATCCTCTGCCTCATAAATAATTAACCCCTTCAGTGCCGATTTGCCACTCTTCTATGCTTGATTTTCCTCTGTCAGTGACAGATCCGTCCTGTCCAGTCCATCAAGACACCTGTCAGTTCCATCCATCCATCAAGACACCTGTCAGTTCATCTGTCCGCCCGTCAAGACACCTGTCACTTTAATCCGTCCGTCAAGACACCTGTCAGTTCCACCAGTCCGTCCGTCAAGACACCTGTCACTTTAATCCGTCCGTCAAGACACCTGTCACTTCCATCCGTCCATCAAGACACCTGTCACTTCCATCAGTCCATCCATCAAGACACCTGTCACTTTAATCCGTCCGTCAAGACACCTGTCAGTTCCATCTGTCCGTCCGTCAAGACACCTGTCAGTTCCATCTGTCCGTCTGTCAAGGCACCTGTCACTTTAATCCGTCCATCAAGACACCTGTCAGTTCCATCTGTCCGTCCGTCAAGACACCTGTCACACCAGTCTGTCTGTCCGTTAAGTCACCTGTCACACACTCCCAAGTCACATTTAAAAAAAAAATAAATAAAAAAAGACAAAAAAAGATAAAAAAAATAAAAACGAAAAAAAAAAAATATATATATATATAAATTAGTTTACAGTTTAAAACGACTAAACGTTTTTTCACTGCCGAAGAGGCATATGCCGTGCTTTTTGAGGACACTGACTCCAACAGTGGAGATGAAGTGACATTTTTAGTGTTATGTTCCTGAATGAAATGTTCCTAGTGAATCATCTAGTGAAGAACCCCCTCGTAGGCATCCTAGGGGTAGTGCGCAGTCGCAGCCCCGTACAAGTGATTCTTCATGGATCCCCACAGATAACTATGTGCTCCAGGTACCTGAATTTACTGCCACTCCAGGCATCAATGTAGATACCACAGGTTTCAGTGAAA
This sequence comes from Rhinella marina, assembly GCA_900303285.1. Lineage (NCBI taxonomy): Eukaryota > Metazoa > Chordata > Amphibia > Anura > Bufonidae > Rhinella > Rhinella marina. The sequence goes on along the minus strand of ONZH01010900.1, from coordinate 41,986 downwards.
TTAATTTTTTCAAATTATTCTTCACTGATGACCTAATTAACCTGATGGTGGAACAAACAAATATATATGCAGAGCAATTTATTGCCTCCCATCCAGACAGTTATATAGCAAGGCTCCACAAATGGACCCCTACTGACACGACGGAAATGGGGACTTCTCCTAAGCATGGGCATTACAAAAAAACAACACGTTCGTATTGGAACAAAGATATTCTTCATCACACCCCTCTTTACTGTCTTGCCATGCCCCAGACCCGTTTCGAAGCTAATCTAAGATTTCTATACTTCAGCAATAAAAATGAATGCCCACCCCCAAGCAACCCCAGTTATGACAGACTCTTTAAAATTAGGCCAGTGGCTGACCACTACAATTCCAAATTTAGTCAAGTATATACCCCAAAAAATGCCTCTCAGTGGAAGAATCATTGGTCCACTTCAAAAGCCGATTACATCAGCCAGTAGCTGCCCAATGAAAGGGCTAGGTATGGTGTGAAGTTGTATAAGGCATGTGAAAGTGTATCCAGGTATACACTGCGCTTTCGTATTTACGAAGGAAAAGATTCAAAAATTGAGCCACCCGATTGTCCCCCGGTTCTGGGTATAAGTGGGAAGATAGTATGGGATTTAGTCCACCCCCTGCTGGACCACGGATGCCATCTATATTTGGACAACTTTTACAATAGTGTCCCTCTCCTGAAGTGCCTTGCAGCCAGAGGCATAGCCACTTGTGGCACAATTAGAAGAAATCAAAAAGGGTTCCCTAAATCCTTTATTGACCAGACTGTGCGTCACGGGGAAAGCATCGCTGTTTACTCAGAAAATGTGATGCTGCTAAAATACAATACGACAAACGGGATGTTCTTGTGTTGACTACCATCCATGCAAATCAGTCCACCCCAGTCCCAGTCCAAGGAACCACAGAGCAGAACATCAGGCCTGTGTGTATCCAGGATTACAATCAGTTCATGGGCGGAGTGGATCTTTCAGACCAGGTACTACAGCCCTACAGTGCCTTAAGAAAATCTAAGGTGTGGTACAAAAAATAGCTGTTTACCTAGCCCAAGTATCATTATATAATGCCTTTGTCATCCATAGAACAGCTGGTCATGGGGGTACCTTCTTGGAATTTCAGGAAAAAATAATTAAAAAATTGATTTTTGGCGTTCAGGAAGGAGAGGGCAGTATTTCTATCAGCAGTGCTTCTGGGGTCTCAAGAATAATACATGGGCAGTATTTCCCTTGAGTACTTCCCTCCACAGAAAAATAAAAGGCGACCCCAAAAAGGTGTCGAGTTTGCTTGGTTAGAGGGATTAGGAAAGACACTACTCACTACTGTCAGACCTGCCCCTCTAAACCGGGCCTCTGCATTGGAGAGTGCTTTCAAGTTTATCACACCTCCACTGATATCCATTAAGTCCATTTCATTAATTTCTTTCTTGGTGCCTGAAAATTATTCCAGCGAAATCTGCCGTCCAAAAGCCACATAGTGTTCCTCCCATTCTGAGCCCCGCTGTGTGCTCATACAGCACATTTCAACCACATATAGGGTGTTGCCGTATTCAGGAGAAAATGGGTAACAGATTATGGGGTGGATTTTCTCCTGATACCCTTTATTAAAATAAAAAAATTGGGCCTAAATCGAGATGTTCTTGTAAAATATGAAATTTTTCATTATTACTGCCAAGTTTGTCTAAATTCTATGAAATGGCTATTGGGCCAAAGTGCTCAGTACACCCCTTGAAAAATTCCTTGGGGGGTGTTTTTTCCAAAATGGGGTCACCTTTGGGGTGTTTTCACTGTCGGGGTTCCTCAGGGTGCCTTCAAATGCAACATGGTGCCTGAAAATAATTCCAGCGAAATCTTCCCTCCAAAAGCCACACGGTGTTCCTCCCATTCTGAGCCCCGCTGTGCACCCATATAGCACTTTATAACCACATATGGGGTGTTTCTGTAATCTTAAGAATGGAGGTTTATTTTGCTGTTAACCGATGCTGGGTTGCAAGAAAAATGGATCTAAATGGAAAAATCTGCAAAAAAAAGTGAAATTTTAAAAATTCACCTCCATTTTCCATTAATCCTGGTGGAACACTTAAAGGGTTAACAAAGTTTGTAAAGTCAGTTCTGAATAACTTGAGGGGTGTATTTTTAAAAATGGTGTAATTTATGGGTGGTTTCTACTATGTTAACCTACAAAGTGACTTTATAACTGAACTGGTCCTTAAAAAAGTGGGTTTTGGAAATGTTCTGGAAAATTTTAAAATTTGCTTCTAAACTTCTATGTCTTCTAACGTCCTAAAAAAATGAAATAACATTTACAAAATGATGCAAACATGAAGTAGACATATGGGAAACGTAAAGTAAGAACTATTTTGTGAGGTACCACTATCTGTCAGAAAACTAGAGAAATTTAAATTTAGAAAATTGCGATTTTTTTTTTTTTTTTTTTTTTTTTTTTTTCCCCCAACCCCCCCCCCCAAAATGTCTGTAATTTTTTTTTTATAAATAAAAGTAAAACATATTGACGTGAATTTATCACTAACATGAAGTACAATGTGTCACAAGAAAACAATCTCAGAATGGCTTGGATAAGTAAAAGTGTTCCAAAGTTATTACCACATGAAGTGAAACATGTCAGATTAGCAAAATGTGGCTTGGTCCTGAAGGTAAAAACTGGCTGTGTCTTAAAGGGGTTAAAGATACAGCCTGCTCCTTTTTACAGCAGACACCCACGGCAAATGTCCATGACCAGCGGTAACACACAGCTCCGTACACATAGGGGTCAAAATATGGCGCCGAAAAAATAAAACTGATTTTTTCCAACTTTATTTTATCATCAAAATGCAAGAAAAAAATATACATTATTAGTACTGACTTGTAGAATGAAAGTAACTGGTCAGTTTTATCACACATCGAACGTCGTGAATAAAAAAAACCATAAAACTGTGGTGAAATTTTTTTCCAATTTCACTCCATTTGGAATTTTTTTCCCACTTCCCACTACATCATATGCAAAAAAACAAACCCTCCTACAGTTATGTGAACGGAAAAGTAAAAAAGTTATGACTCTGGGAAGGCAAAAAGGAAAATGCAAAAACAATTTTTCTAAGGCCGGTTTCACACGAACGTTGTGTTTTGCGGTCCACAAATTGCGGATCCGCAAAAAAAACGGATGCCGTCCGTATGGCATCCGTTTTTTTTTGCGGATCCATTGTAACAATGCCTATCCTTGTCCGTTTTGTGGACAAGAATAGGACAGGTTCTATCTTTTTTGCGGGGCTACGGAACGGGCATACGGGTGCGGACAGCACAACGTATGCTCTCAGTATTTTTTGCGGACCCATAGAAATGAATGGGTCCGCATTTTTCATGTGAAAAATACGGATCGGAGCCCGCAAAAAATACTGTCGTGTGAAAGGGGCCTTAGACTGTGTAATACGAAAGAATATTCACCTTGAAAAAGTATTATTTCAAAATACATGAATGAACCTTACTCCTGAGATGATGTTCAAGATTCCTCACGACTAAGAAACAGTACTTGAATGGGCCTGCAATACCAGACTAGTTCATATACAAGAATGGCCCCGTTCTGTAAAAAGAAAGAAAAAAGCAGACCTTTTATTTCAAATCTTAGTCTACTCAGTTAACCCTTTTAGTTGTGATAAATGATAAAGCATACTGGTGTAATGCATACATTTAAAGGGCATCTGTCAGAAGATTTGTACCTATGAAACTGGCTGACCTGTTACATGTGCACTTGGTAGCTGACGGCATCTGTGTTGGTCCATGTTCATATGTGCCCGCATTGCTGAGAAAAATGATGTTTTAATATACGCTCGGCTCTTTCTGCAACTGCCATACCCTCTCCACTTTGATTCACAGAGTCAGTCATTTTAACGTTTACACCTCCTGGTCCTATCAATAAAAGTGTAGAGGACTCGGCAGTTGCAGAGAGAGTAGAGCCTCTAGGTGTAGCGGAAACGCCCCCGTTGCTCCTAGAGGCTCATTTGCATATATTAAACATCATTTTTCTCAGGAATGTGGGCACATATGAACATGAGACCAACACAGATGTCTTCAGCTGCCAAGCACACATGTAACAGGTCAGCCAGTTTCATAGGTACAAATCTGCTGACAGATTAATCTCAATAACTCAATTTCAATACAATAATCTGTATAATGATGGTTTGGTACAGTTTTTTTTAGTAGATTCTAAAAGACAGCAGTAAATAAAGATGTATGTACACTTCCCATTTTCTTAGTATCCCTACATGTTATGGCTATACATCAAAACTACACAGTGTAAACCTGGCTCTTTGTATGTCATCTTGTCATATTTATGTGAAATCATTTCTGTCTGAACTATTGAGCAATTTGGTGTCCAAACTGTGATTAGCTCAAAGCACAAATAATGAAACCTGTGAATCCAGATCCTCCCCTCAAAAAAACAAAACAAAATCACCCTTTTGCAGTTCCACAGTGATCTGTAAGCTTCAGTACTAGATATGTAGAAGAAGACATGCTATAATGTTTATATAATTTGCCTATGTCACCAGATCTCAAATGGAATACTGATTGAATATTCTGGAGCAATGCCTGGGAAAGTCTCTATCTCTAATTAAATACCAACAGATAGAATGTGTTGTAGAAAACCGCTGTCACCTCCCTTGACTGTTAGATTCATGTCAAGGAGCACCAGAGCTATTTTCATTATTCATGGTCATGCAGTACCTTTGTAGAGTAATGTGCGTCCATGACTTTGGTGTTATTTTGTGTTTTTCTTTCTTTCTTTGTAGGTGTTTTGTATGTCTAGAACTCGCTATTTTAAGCTGTAAGAATGAGGAAAAAGCCATTTGATCTGGTTTAGTTCTCTTAAATAAGTTAGGTTTAGCTTCTTCAGAGAATCCAACATGAAATCAGGCTTCAGGCAATGTAAGTTTGTAACAAGCTTCTGCTCTTGGGTCATTCACTAGTTCAGAGATATGTCCTGAAGATTTTTATGGATATGTAAATGAGCTCTTAAGTCTTTTTTTTAAGTAAGGATTAAGGCAGAGGAAAAAAATCACAGAAAACAAATAATAATGCACTAACACAACAGATGCAAGCATTATATATGGACTAAGCCCTCATTCTGATATAATAAAATCTGAGACTCTCAACCAGGTTCGGACTGGCCCACCGGGAAGCTGGGGAAATCCTCGGTGGGCCCCTGGAATTTTCAGTTAATGATTAGTGTGGCAGGCAGCTCCAGCTTTCCGCTGGCCAGCACCGCTGCCTGCCACTTTAATAAGCGCTGACATTAGCAAGTGGTGTGGCGAGATGACTGATTGATGCTCGCCACTTCACTTGCCCTGCTAGACTCCCCAGTGCCTCCACTCCGCTCTCCAGCAGCGCTTATTGTGCTGCCTAGTGCAGCTCATTACACCTTCCACAATCGTGGGCCCCGCCTCCTCATACGTGCACAGTAGACCTATGCAGCGCAGGCGGCACAGCACAGCCAGTGAGGTTCCCCGCCCACCCAAAATCGGAAGTCGGCAGAGCGCGGCGGCCCATCTGAGCCAAGTCATTAGGGAAGCAGAAGCTGCCTGTGAGCAAGAGGGAGAGTCAGTGGATGTCACCTTCAGACTCTCAGGTCTCAGGCTAGTCCAGACTGTAGGTAATTACTGTTAAAATACTGTTAAAAAATATTTTTCACATTTTATAGCCTTCCTTCCCCCTTGGAAAGTACAGCTCCCAGCATGCCTTGTGCGATGCAAACTTTCAGGACCTTCTGGGAGTTGTAGTTTTCCTTTCTGCAACTTGATGTAATTTTATGTTGCAATTATGATGCGGGCACAGGTCTTGCATTCTCACCCGCTGCCTGCACCATCAATTTATAACCAACAAAACCCCAAAGAGTATAATATGGTTCCAATCAATAATCAATATTTATTAACACAATCCAAAAAACATGACATTTAAAAACCTAATTACGACATAACATGATATTGCAGAGAGCCGTATGACCGCCAGCAGTCACTACATCAAAATGACATAATTACCACGTGACGTGGTCCTCAAATCAACTACTGGAGAAGAGACGCCACTGGTCACCATTAGGTATGTTACGTTGGTCTGATGCAGTCCCGGGGTTCTCCTGGACTTGGAGCTCATAGTTTGGAAAAGAGGTTTAAGCATGTACAGTCATGGCCAAAAGTTTTGAGAATGACACAAATATTATATTTTCACATGATCTGCTGCCCTCTGGTTTTTATGTGTGTTTGTCAGATGTTTTTATCACATGCAGAAATAGAATTGCAATCATATTATGAGTAACAAAAGCTTATATTGACAGTTAGAATGAGTTAATGCAGCAAGTCAATATTTGCAGTGTTGACCCTTCTTCTTCAGGACCTCTGCAATTCTCCCTGGCATGCTCTCAATCAACTTCTGGACCAAATCCTGACTGATAGCAGTCCATTATTGCACAATCAATGCTTGCATTTTGTCAGAATTTGTAGGTTTTTGTTTGTCCACCCGTCTCTTGATGATTGACCACAAGTTCTCAATGGGATTAAGATCTGGGGAGTTTCCAGGCCATGGACCCAAAATCTCTATGTTTTGTTCCCTGAGCCATTTAGTTATCACCTTTGCTTTATGGCAAGGTGCTCCATCATGCTGGAAAAGGCATTGTTGATCGCCAAACTGCTCTTGGACGGTTGGGAGAAGTTGCTCTCGGAGGACATTCTGGTACCATTCTTTATTCATGGCTGTGTTTTTAGGCAAGACTGTGAGAGAGCCGATTCCCTTGGCTGAGAAGCAACCCCACACATGAATGGTTTCAGGATGCTTTACAGTTGGCATGAGACAAGACTGGTGGTAGCGCTCACCTCGTCTTCTCCGAATAAGCTGTTTTCCAGATGTCCCAAACAATCGAAAAGGGGATTCATCAGAGAAAATGACTTTACCCCAGTCCTCAGCAGTCCACTCCCTGTACCTTTTGCAGAATATCAGTCTGTCCCTGATGTTTTTTCTGGAGAGAAGTGGCTTCTTTGCTACCCTCCTTGAGACTAGGCCTTGCTCCAAGAGTCTCCGCCTCACAGTGTGCAGATGCACTCACACCTGCCTGCTGCCATTCCTGAGCAAGCTCTGCACTGCTGGTAGCCCGATCCCGCAGCTGAAACACTTTTAAGAGATGGTCCTGGCGCTTGCTGGTCTTTCTTGGGCGCCCTGGAGCCTTTTTGGCAACAATGGAACCTCTCTCCTTGAAGTTCTTGATGATGCGATAGATTGTTGACTGAGGTGCAATCTTTCTAGCTGCGATACTCTTCCCTGTTAGGCCATTTTTGTGCAGTGCAATGATGACTGCACATGTTTCTTTAGAGATAACCATGGTTAACAGAAGAGAAACAATGATGCCAAGCACCAGCCTCCTTTTAAAGTGTCCAGTGGTGTCATTCTTACTTAATCATGACAGATTGATCTCCAGCCCTGTCCTCATCAACACCCACACCTGTGTTAATGGAGCAATCACTGAAACAATGTTAACTGGTCCTTTTAAGGCAGGGCTGCAATGATGTTGAAATGTGTTTTGGGGGATAAAGTTCATTTTCTAGGCAAATATTGAGTTTGCAAGTAATTGCTGTTAAGCTGATCACTCTTTATAACATTCTGGAGTATATGCAAATTGCCATTATAAAAACGGAAGCAGTAGACTTTGTAAAAATTAATATTTGTATCATTCTCAAAACTTTTGGCCATGACTGTATGTTCATGCGGTGGTTACGACCATTCCCTATATCTACATTTGATCTGCTCCAACTTACAGGTTTATATAACGTATTTCACATCTGTTTGGATATTTGATTCAAATAGTAGTTGATTTGAGGACCACGTCACGTGGTAATTATGTCATTTTGATCCTATGTAGTGACTGCTGGCGGTCATACGGCTCTCTGCAATATCATGTTATGTCGTAATTAGGTTTTTAAATGTCATGTTTTTTGGATTGTGTTAATAAATATTTATTATTGATTGGAACCATATTATACTCTTTGGGTTTTTGTTGGTTATAAATTTATATTTTGAGAGTGGTTCCGTTATGGTAGGTAGGTCTATGTGTGGTGGATTTAGACTTGTAGTACTGCACCATCAATTGCCAATACCAAATTAGAAATTACTGTATACACACTTGGGTTCACACTTGCGTTTTGCCTTTCTGTTATAGGTTCTGTTTATAACGGAATGCAAAATGGAAGCCTTTAAGAGCAGCGGTCCCCAACCACCGGGCCGCGGCCCAGGACCGGGCCCTGAAGCGATGTCTGCCGGGCCGCGGCCGTAGCAGGGGACAAGGAGATAAGCGCTTCCATTGTGGAAGCGCTCATCTCCATAGTCATCTGTATCGCCGTCCTGAGGACGGCGATACAGATGCCTGTGCTGCGGTGGGGCAGGGGAGGGAGAGGCGTCTCCCCTGCCCGTTCCTCTGATAGGCTGCAGGCCTAGTGCCTGTAGCCTATCAGAGGCCAGCTCAGGCGGTGCGATGACGTCATCGCGCCGCCTGAGCCGTGCAGAGCGGGACACAGGCCGGAGGAGGCCTGCATCGCAGTGCTGCCAGGCTGATGGAGGTAAGTATAAGTGTTTGTTTTTTTATTGTACAAAACTGAAGGAGAGGAGCACTATGGGCACTATAACTACCGTGTGGGGGGCACTATAACTACTGTGTGGGGGCACTATGGGCAGTATAACTACTGTGTGGGGGCACTATGGGCACTATAACTACTGTGTGGGGGGCACTGTGGGCACTATAACTACTGTGTGGGGGCACTATGGGCACTATAACTACTGTGGGGGCACTATGCTACTATAACTACTGTGTGGGGGCACTATGGGCACTATAACTACTGTGGGGGCACTATGCTACTATAACTACTGTGTGGGGGCACTATGGGCACTATAACTACTGTGTGGGGGCACTATGCTACTATAACTACTGTGTGGGGGCACTATAACTACTGTGTGGGGGCACTATAACTACTGTGTGGGGGCACTATGCTACTATAACTACTGTGTGGGGGCACTATGGGCACTATAACTACTGTGTGGGAGGCACTATGGGCACTATAACTACTGTGTGGGGGGCACTATGCTGGTATAACTACTGTGTGGGGGCACTATGCTACTATAACTACTGTGTGGGGGGCACTATGCTGCTATAACTACTGTGTGGGGGCACTATGGGCACTATTACTACTGTGTGGGGGGCACTATGCTGGTATAACTACTGTGTGGGGGCACTATGCTACTATAACTACTGTGTGGGGGCACTATGGGCACTATAACTACTGTGTGGGGGCACTATGCTACTATAACTACTGTGTGGGGGCACTATGGGCACTATAACTACTGTGGGGGCACTGTGGGCACTATAACTACTGTGTGGGGGCACTATGGCACTATAACTACTGTGTGGGGGCACTGTGGGCACTATAACTACTGTGTGGGGGCACTATGGCACTATAACTACTGTGTGGGGGCACTATGGCACTATAACTACTGTGTGGGGGCACTGTGGGCACTATAACTACTGTGTGGGGGCACTGTGGGCACTACAACTACTGTGTGGGGGCACTATGGCACTATAACTACTGTGTGGGGGCACTATGGCACTATAACTACTGTGTGGGGGCACTATGCTACTATAACTACTGTGTGGGGGCACTATGCTGGTATAACTACTGTTTGGGGGCACTAATGGGGAATAACTACTGTGTGGGGGCACTATGCTCCGCCCCCCAACAACCGCAGCGTCCGCCCCCCCCCATCCAAACCCCCCCCCCGGGCCCTGGGGAAATTGTGTAGCGAGAAACCGGGCCTTGGTGCAAAAAAGGTTGGGGACCACTGTTTAAGAGGCATTCCGTTTTGATCCGTCACAATAGAAGTCTATGGGCAAGTATAACAGATCCGCCTGGTTTCTGTTATGCAGGATGGAAAACAAAGTTCTGTCTACAGGATCCGTTATACTTGGCCATAGACTTCTACTATGATCCATGTGCAAACGATCATCTCCTCCTGCCGGCCCTGTGTGCTGGGGAAATCTCGCATCTTTTCACTATGCCTGCACCAAATACTGAACGGCACAGCACAGTCGCGAGATTTCTCCAGCACACAGGGCCGGCAGGAGGAGATGAATGCTGGCCTTGCCCTGTCAATCAACACTAAAAAAGTACTGATCCAGAAAATGAAGGGAACAGGTCAGTTTTATCTCATAAGGAACGCTGTAAAAATAAAACCCATAAAACTATATAAATCTGGTATCACTGTAATCGTACTGAACAAGTAATATTTTCGTTTATGGCAGCTACATATTAGAAGAGTATGTAAAGGCAACAAGTATAGATATATTTTGCAAGATACAAAATAACACAAACAAAATCCTGCTTGTCCAAGCACTAGCTAAGGTTTCTTTCACACTTGCATTTCTGCATGATCCCGCAGTGATCAGAAAAAATGCATCCGTTTCTGATAATACAACCGACTGCATCCATTATGAACGGATCCGGTCTTTAACATAGCCAAGACGGATCCGTCATGAACTCTATTGAAAGTCAATGGGTGCTGGATCCGTTTTCTATTGTGTCAGAGAAAACGGATCTGGCATAATTGACTTGCATTGTGGGTCATGTCGGATCCGTTTTGCTCCGCATCCCATGATGGAAAGATAACCGCAGAGAGTTTTGGAGCACTCCGTTCTGTTCAGTTCAGTTCAGTTTTGTCCCCATTGACGATGAATGTGGAAAAACGGAAGCGTTTTTCTCTGGTATTGAGATCCTCTGCCGGATCTCAATACCGGGAAAGTTCAACGCAAGTGAGAAAATAGCCTAAGGCTGTGTTCATATCACAGTTTAGCTTTCCGTTCTTCTGATCCTTTAGAGGAAGAGTAAAAAAAACAGGATCCTGTTGCATCAGTTGTTATTCGTTAGAGCTATTTCCCTCTGAGATCTGTTTTTTTTTTAGACAGAAAAAAAAGTTCTGCACGCAAGACTTTTTTTCTGTCTAAAAAACAGATCTCAGATGGAAATGGCTTAAACAGATCACAATTGATGCAACAGGATCCTGTTTTTTTCTCTCTCTTCTTCTAATGGATCAGAAGAACAGAAAGCTAAACAGTGATGTGAACTTGGCCTAAACAGTATATATTCCCTTTCTGTCTTACATACAATACACAGCTCCTGTCCCAGCTTGTAAGCAGCCTGCATGTACCTAGGGTTTTTGAATAGGCCTCAGTACAGCTGCATTTGCTAATGAGACTATTGCAGTGACACATAAGAACTGGACTACTTCTTACCACCCAGAACACTGCAAATGACTACCACCTCCAAGTACATTGGGACACATTTATTAAGAGACTTGCGACAAGTCTGCTTGTCTGACAATATTTAGTCGCACGGCCAGTTTTACGCTGTGTTCTCCTGTTGGGCAGAGCGGACTCCAGCCCTGGCATATTTACTAACATTGGAGCTGGCTTAGTTTTATCGCCAGGCGCAAGGACTGCAATAGATGTGACTAATTTATGACAAGGCACACACCTTGTCATAAATAAGACGAATATTAGAACAGCGCAAGGGGGAAAAAAAAGCTTAGTAAAGTCTTAGATAATGTGCCCCATCGTTCTCTTATTTCAGGGAGCCCCTCACCATGTATAGCTGAGAATCCTAGGTGGAACATATATACCATCTGCCACTTTTCCACCGTCACCGTATATGTATGTGTGTCCGGCAGTCACTGTTTTTGAATAATGTAACGGCCATTAGAGCTAGTTACCATTGATTTTTATAAGGTTGCAGAAAGAATAATTGATGCAAGCGTTGTTCAACTCAATATTAATAGATTCAAATTATTATATATATCATTCAGTCATTTAATTTCATTATGTATCAACTATTATAGAGATCATGAGGCAACTGTGACTGATACAATTGTAATTGATATAATTATGTCCGCTACATGAATTATATTCATCATAATTATGTACCATGTAACAATGAAGAGTATACAATCATGTTTTTGTTGTTGTAAATCTTGCATTATGTATTAGTATCGGGGTGGGCACTGTATATGTAATAATCATGTTCATTATAAATAATCATATACCACTCTTTTGTTATATTTTCGTGTATACCAGCTTGATGAAGGTCTCCAAATTGCCTGAAACGTCACAATGACTTTACTGAAGAGCACGATTCTATCTGGCTGAATAAAATCTTCACTTCATCATCCAATACTGGAGTGCTGTCTATATATTGTAGATCTAGAAGTTATTGTCCCCCGGGTGGAGAGGGGGTCAGGATAAGACGAGCACCTGTTGAAAACCATAAATTTGATGTGGCCTTCAAGATTATATTATCAAGAACAAACATTGTTACGAATGTTCACTCCTAATAATTGATGTACTATGTTAAGAAGTAAACATAATGGTGATCCTATTCCTTACAATTTCTAAGTGACAAAATGTTTTCTCAACTAAAGGATTAGTCTAAGTACTTCTACAGAGTTAAGGCTCATTCACACGTCAGTTTTTTGATCCTTGATTTCCATCAGTGATTGTGATCCAAAACCAGGATTGGAGCCTCCACAGACATAAGGTATAAGGGAAAGATCTGCACCTGTTCTGTGTTTAGAGCTGCACCTGGTTTTGGCTCAAATTCACTAATGGAAATCACTGTGCAAAATACTGACATGTGAATGAGGCATAAGTCTGTAGAAACAAGGTCATGTAGAGACACACAGCATTATAAATCATTATAATGATATGCTATCCTGTGAAATGAGCAGTGTCCATAATGGGAAATCAGGCTCCCACACGGAGTGTGTTTTCTGCACTTGCTACGAAATAGGCATATGAAAGAAATTAAACTCTCCATTTAGGAGTTTACCAATAGTTCTATAACTGTGTGTGTGTATGTTTATGTAACTCATATTTATAATGGCATTTTGTAACTTTGTAAAGAAAGAGGCCCAGATTTACTAATGTGTCTGCCAAAAATGTCTAAAAAGTGGCACAAATTGGTTCATCTAGGCAGGGGTGGGATTCAAATTTTTAAGAACAGGTTCCCTACTCAACAATGGACACCCGGTGTCACGACACATGTTTACATATACATCACATATATGCAACACACATACACCATATACATGGTACACATACATAAATACACCATATACACGGTGCACATAAATAAATACACCATATATACACTACACACTCACACCACCCAACTATATAAAGCTAAAACATCAGCGGCACACAAAGCAATGGAAGCGAACATCTTCAACTTTATTTTGAGCATCCATTTGTGTCAGTTCCGTCTCAAATCTGTTATTTTTGACGCAGTCCTAGGAAGCCTTGAAGAAACATTGGATGATGCGTCATGGCCGTTGGTTGCATGCTGTGGATCTCCTACCTGTGATTTTCTTGCAATGTACAGTACAGACCAAAAGTTTGGACACACCTCATTCAAAGAGTTTTCTGTATTTTCATGACTATGAAAATTGTAGATTCACACTGAAGGCATCAAAACTATGAATTAACACATGTGGAATTATATACTTAACAAAAAAGTGTGAAACAACTGAAAATATGTCTTATATTCTAGGTTCTTCAAAGTAGCCACCTTTTGCTTTGATTTCTGCTTTGCACACTCTTGGCATTCTCTTGATGAGCTTCAAGACGTAGTCACCTGAAATGGTATTCCAACAGTCTTGAAGGAGTTCCAAGAGATGCTTAGTACTTGTTGGCCCTTTTGCCTTCACTCTGCGGTCCAGCTCACCCCAGACCATCTCGATTGGGTTCAGGTCTGGTGACTGTGGAGGCCAGGTCATCTGGCGTAGCACCCCATCACTCTCCTTCTTGGTGAAATAGCTCTTACACAGCCTGGAGGTGTGTTTGGGGTCATTGTCCTGTTGATAAATAAATGATGGTCTAACTAAACGCAAACCGGATGGAATAGCATGCCGCTGAAAGATGCTGTGGTAGCCATGCTGGTTCAGTATGCCTTCAATTTTGAATAAATCCCCAACAGTGTCACCAGCAAAGCAACCCCACACCATCACACCTCCTCCTCCATGCTTCACGGTGGGAACCAGGCATGTAGAGTCCATCCGTTCACCCTTTCTGCGTCGCACAAAGACACGGTGGTTGGAACCAAAGATCTCAAATTTGGACTCATCAGACCAAAGCACAGATTTCCACTGGTCTAATGTCCATTCCTTGTGTTCTTTAGCCCAAACAAGTCTCTTCTGCTTGTTGCCTGTCCTTAGCAGTGGTTTCCTAGCAGCTATTTTACCATGAAGGCCTGCTGCACACAGTTTCCTCTTAACAGTTGTTGTAGAGATGTGTCTGCTGCTAGAATTCTGTGTGGCATTGACCTGGTCTCTAATCTGAGCTGCTGTTAACCTGCGATTTCTGAGGCTGATGACTCGGATGAACTTATCCTCCGCAGCAGAGGTGACTCTTGGTCTTCCTTTCCTGGGGCGGTCCTCATGTGAGCCAGTTTTTTTGTAGCGCTTGATGGTTTTTGCGACTGCACTTGGGGACACTTTCAAAGTTTTCCCAATTTTTTGGACTGACTGACCTTCATTTCTTAAAGTAATGATGGCCACTCGTTTTTCTTTACTTAGCTGCTTTTTTCTTGCCATAATACAAATTCTAACAGTCTATTCAGTAGGACAGTTGTGTATCCACCTGACTTCTGCCCAACACAACTCATGGTTCTTAACCCCATTTATAAGGCAAGAAATCCCACTTATTAAACCTGACAGGGCACACCTGTGAAGTGAAAACCATTTCAGGTGACCACCTCTTGAAGCTCATCAAGAGAATGCCAAGAGTGTGCAAAGCAGTAATCAAAGCAAAAGGTGGCTACTTTGAAGACATATTTTCAGTTGTTTCACACTTTTTTGTTAAGTATATAATTCCACATGTGTTAATTCATAGTTTTGATGCCTTCAGTGTGAATCTACAATTTTCATAGTCATGAAAATACAGAAAACTCTTTGAATGAAAAGGTGTGTCCAAACTTTCTGTCTGTAACGTATATATATTACACTAACGACTTATCACTGATGGGTCAGTGCCTTGAGACATCTATTCTGTGTGCAATAATACCACTATATAATACCTAAATAATATGAAATATTCAAATAATATTCACTTAAATAGCTGACATAATGCTGCCATACAATTCCCACAAAATACTTTTATTCATATACCAAGTAGCATTGGATAGATTGTGTTAATAGTAGTTTATAGAGGTAATGGCTTTAACGGTGATCTATGGTACTGAGGTTGCTCCTGTTGGTACTGTCCTTTGAACCTTCTTAGGAAGTGGGCCCCATGCAAGTGACAAATTTGTCAGCACCAAAATAAAGGCTATTCTCTTACATACGTACAGTGGCATCTGTAGTTTTGTAGTTCCCAAAACAATTACAATACCTGTGTGTTTTTCTAAAGATACATTATGTACCCAGCACATTAAAATATGGTCAGTAGTGCTGTTCTTGTTGATGAGCATGACCTGTGTACTGAGATGATTTTGTTACTAGGGATAAGGGAATGAAGCAACACTTTTAAACAGCTGTTATAGTCTTTGCTTCCAACAATGCGGAGAAGAGTCAGTCAGGAATGGTGCTACAGAAAGAAAGACTAATGCAAGGTTTATATCTGCGTTCATATGAACAAATAATGCCGGCCGTGTACCACAGCATCTCCATTGACTATAATGGTATCCAACCGCTGTATGGCAGAAATGCCAGCTCTCAGCCAGACAAAGTTGTGTATGCAGGACTTTTTGTCTGGCCAAAAGCCGGCATTGATGCCGGAAACCAACCGGACACCCATTATAGTCAATGGAGATCTGATGATTCACATTATTATCCAGCTGTGCCAGATACAGTGAACTCCAGCAGGCTGTTCCTCTGCTGGAACAGCCTGCCGGATTTCTGAATGCCGATGTGAATGTACCTATTGGCAGGAACCTATCCACTCCCTTCTTTACAGTACAGACTAAACCTAAAATAGACCTGTCAACTTTTTGGGTAGTTTCCTTTAAAGAGGTTATCCCACCATAAGAACATATCCCCTATCCGGAGCAGTGGTCACCATGTGTGCTGCTTCTTCATTCAGCTCTATGTGGTTGCTGAAAAGAAGCAAAGTAAAGTGCTTGGCTTTATCCAACAGTCCCACAGAGTTGAATGGATCTGATCTGAATCTGATCCTGGTCATTTAACCCCTCAATAGTAAGGTCTGCATCACTTCGGGGCTCCAATTGGTTACTATGCCACAGTGGGCCCTTGTGAAGGCTCCCAGGTCATAGTAGACTGCCTCTTAAGCTGTGTCTGGAAAATCCCATAGACTGCAACAGTATTCAGTTGCAATCTATGGTACAAGGGATAAGAAGAGCACATACTGAAATGTCATAAAGGGACTGAAGTAAGAAAGGCACTACAGTAAGAAAAAGAGAATGCAGTAATGGAAAAAGAACCTCAAATGGCAGATTTTCTGTTATCTAGTCACGTTGCCCCCACAAAAAAAGTGATTAGGAAGTGATCAAAAACTTGTATGTATCCCAAAATGGCACCAATACAAACTACAGCTGCTCCCACAAAAATGAGCCCTCACACAGCTCTGTAGACAGAAATATAAAAAAGGTTATGGGTGTCAGAATATGTCAATGCAAAGAAATTTTTTTAAAAAGGTTTTTATTTTTTAAAAACAGTGGTATTGTTTTTGTTTTGTTTTTCAATTTTCCAAATACAACTTGTCCCGCAAAAAAAAAAAAAAAAAGCCCTTGTATAGCTATGTCAATGGAAAATTGAAAAAGTTATAGCTCTTGGAAGGCGGGGAAGAAAAAGTGAAAATGCAAAAATGAACACTGCCCTGAAGGGGTTACTGTAAATAACCTTTGTCTTTCTGGATTAAATCTAATAATGATAAGATTAAACAGTTTATTATATATGTAGTCATGTCACAATCCCACAATTACTATAATACTGTTTTATCTTCTTTCTAAATTGTGTGCCTGATGAAGAAAACCCCAGTCCATGTGTTCTGTTAAGGCACGTGGATGGCACAGAGGGAGCATGAAACACGAAAAATACTTCCCCTTTAATAGTACTTAACCCATATATGTGGGATAGAGGGAGAGCCACTCTGTTCTCATCATATTAAGAGCCTACATTTGGTATATATGCTGGGAAAAAGTTACCAATCAGGACTGCATGCAGAAAATCCTTGCTGTAGGTCATGTACATTGTGTTCTATGAGAATTCGAAATTCTCATGTACATGATGCAGTTTTTTTCTGTGCAGATTTAAAAAAAAATATTTGATTTTCTCCTAGACTAGATTTCATGCAGATTTTCTCCATACACTTCAATGGGGAGAGTAAACTCTGCACCAAATCCACATGTGAATCCGCACCATTTGATGTGGATTGTCTAAACAGATTTCCCTGTGAACACCTGCAGATTTCATTGCAGATTCTCCACACATGAATCCTGAACGTGTGCATTTACCCTTCAAACTTCATTCACCAGACAGAGGCCAAAAAGGTCTTCTTTTGGCCTCCATTTAGCTGGTATATGTCAGTATGCATTTGTTTGTAATATGGAATAGCATCCCAACAACCGTGTCGCTTCTAATGCCCGCACATCCGCTGCTGTATATCACCTTCATGTGGATGCAAACATCTGGCGTCAGGGGAGGGCGGCAGCCAAAGCAGGCAGTGACAGGGAGGAGACTCCCTTAAGTCACCCACGATGCTAGGGAGAATTGTCCCCATCACTGACTGCTATTTGTTTACCCCGCCCCCTTCCCCCTCCTTAAACGACAGATACAGCAGCGGCCATGCAGGCTTCAGAAGAGACCTGGGCATATGGGAGGCATTTCAGGGGTCGGATAACCCCTTTAATCTGATAAGAACAGCACTACCTCAGACCCCAGCCACCCATGTTTTACATGAAAGGCCATTCATCTTAATGGCCATCATGTAAGGCATGAGGTACACAATGACTTTGGAACATATGACACATGTTGTGTGGACAAAGATTGCAGTATTGCTAGTGGAAGTGTCACAAGAAATCCAGTAGGGTGACAGTTGCAGCAATGTAGCATCTCATTGCTACAATGTTTACCCTGTATCCCCAGAAAAAACATGGAAATATTTGGCCAGTCAATGCCTCCCCCTCCAAAATCAGCCAAGTGTTGGACACACAGAGAACAACTGATTGCGGTACTGCCTGCAACCTTAAAGGGGTTGTCTCCCTATAGGATAGATAAGAAATACTAACAGTATATATATATATATATATATATATATATATATATATATATATATGTATATGTATATATATTTATATTCTTCCTGTCATTGTCAATCAGTATACTTGCTTTGCTTGGTTGGCCCTGCTCTTTGCTGTTCTACCGTCTCTATGAAGCATCTCTATCACTGTTATACCATGTGGGTGCAAATGGAGTTTTATCTAGGTATATTTGGTAGTTCCTATTACAGCTTCTCGTGGTATGTTACCCAGTTTTCCCAGGAAAAACAACTATAGCAAACAACTGCACAATTGGGGATTTATTTAGGTAGATTTAGTATTCAACAGTTTATGTTAAAGCTCCACATGCTGTTACCCTGACCATCAGAATGGCAAGACAAAAATGAAAAAGTTCTATAGGTCCTTGCAGCCTTTAAAGCAGTTGCTTAAGGTTTTGATATTAATGGCCCTATCATCCAAATCCTGGACAAGCCCTTTAAGGGATTAATTAGCAGTTTACTAGGAATAGAAAAATAAATGCCTATTTTCATACTCAGTAGATTTATTTTTCCCCTGGTTTTTGGAAAATGGACAGAGATATTAACAGATTGTGTTACTTTCTGTCATAATGAAAACACACACACACATATATATATATATATATACATACATACATACATACATACATACAGGGGCGTAGCTATAAGGGGTGCAGAGGGGGGCCCAAGCTGAACTCTTGCACCAGGGCCCATGAGCCTTTAGCTACGCCCCTGTATATATATATATATATATATATATATATATATATATATATATATATTTATATATACACAGATATTTTGCTGTGAAAAGTAGTCTATTCCATAGGTGGCTGCCCTTCTAATTGGTTGCAGTCATGTAACTTTAGAGACAAAGGAAATCATTGATATTAACCTCGACCACAGAGTGTTTTCCTTGTGTTCCTTGAATGTGCATTCCTGACACACCCTCACCCCGCCTCATGAATCTGTAGATTCAGGGACATCTTAAAAACTCCCTGCTTCTTGATTAGAATCTGGATTGGGCTGGCATCACTCTGTGAATACATTCTGGATATCAACTATATGTACATCAGCTAAAGAGTAATAATCATGAAGCTACAGAAGTAGTGATGCTACAAAACGAACAGTACTTGACCAAGATTAGGCTCTGTTCACATCACTTTGGGTCTGCAAAAAACATAAAGCAATGATATATGTATCATGCATGGCTTACATCATTCATATACACCCCCATGTTAAGGAAAAAAACAATACTACGCCTTATACATTTTTTCAGATGCAAATTGTGTAGGAATGTTACAATTTATGTTCAAGTGTTTCATTGTATGCCATGTGGGCTGGTTGCCGGATGCTTGTGGTGTGTATCTAGGGCCATGTGTTGGTGTGGCACTGCACTGATACCACTGTCTCGTGCGTACTAGTTGCGGATACTTTTTGGTGTGAACATGACCATTGTGTATAACTCTTCCCTCTGTTCTGTTCAGCAAGGCAGGGGTTAATTGTCCTTGCTTGCTGTGTTCCATTAAGAGGTTAATCCCATTTTTTGTGTGGTCCTGTGGGTGCTGTGTCGGGGTTAAAGGGTGAATACTGGGGGGGGAGGGGGGCAGAATAACACCCTTAGGATTTGCCTCAACATCAAACTGATTACTTGGCACAATGATTCCACATTACCACTCATCCACTGAGCATATACCTCCTGCACAGCAGATGCCAAGGCATGTACCGGGTGTATGGGGCTCTGCACTGATGGGCAATCACCCCAAAAAAGCTGTCTGCAGATAAAGTGCTGGCTCATTTAATATCCAAGTCGTGTCTCAAGGCTTATTTAAAGGGTCAAGCACTGACTTATAGGATAGCTGCCATACGTCTGCATTATAAGCAGAGCTTGTTAGGGGCTATTTGCATCCCTTGATTGCGTGTAAGGTGTAATTTAACACAATCTGGCATACAGCTATGCCTTAACTGTTACCCAGGGCTGTGACACTATAAAGTGTCACAGCCCCAGAGTCTCTCGCTCTCCCCAAGACTAGAGACATGGGAGAAGCTGACAAGAGACAACTCTGATAGTCTGCAGACTAACCAATCAGAACGTGGCAGTGTAAAAATGCCGGTTTCAGGCTCTGATCTCCACTCTGTAAATAAGTCATGGCCCCCTTTGTGCCTCTCTTCAGAGAGACCCAGCGTATTAAAACCAATTACCGGCATCCTCATTGGCCTCAGAGGATGCCGGTAAGAAGCGCTTCTGGGTTTTTCACCCTTTAGATGCTGTGATCACACTTGATCACAGCATCTAAAGGCTTTAATGACTGCGATCGGCATTATTGCTGGTTGCGGTCATTAGCCGGGGTTCTCTGCTGTTTGAAACAGCGAAAACCTGCTGGGCATGACGCCCGCTGCACCTATCAGTATGTGTTTGGAGTGTGGGAGGAAACTGGAAAAAAACACGCAAACACAGGGAGAACATACAAACTCCATGCAAATCTGGCCCCTTGACCGATTCAAGCCCAGGACCCTGGCACTAAAAGACAAGAGTGCTAACCACTGAACACTATAGGATTAGGATACAATAGGATTTTTTTTAAATATCTATTTAAAGAATGTCAATACAAATAAAAAAAAGTTTTTTATATACTGTACTTTTCGTGCAACCCTCGCTAATGCTTTTATGCTCATCTTAGAAAAGAGTGTGACATGTTCTTTAACTTTAAACATTTTAATTACAGGGTGTCCTGACATCTTTCAGGTAATGTGAGATTATTATAGTGACATCATATACACAATTTGGGTGGAGAAGTTATGTTTGTTTTTCCACCAACTCTTACTAGCTACTAATTTGAGCAGTACGTTCACTTCCTCAGTGTTAGCCTTATGTCACACATTTTTTGCTGGTGTTTAGGCAAAAAACGCTAGCTGCTTGAAAGTCTATGGGAAAAACACAGGACAAACATGCATTTTTTGTAGTGACATTTTTTCACCCTTGAGCTCAGGGTCTAGCATTTTTTCCTTCATTACCTGAATTTTTCTCCTCTAGACCTCAGAAAATGCATGTCTGGTGTGGTGTTTTGTAAAACTGTTTTTGCATGGCTTTTTGTTTTTAATCAATGCTTTTTCCCCTATAACTCTA
The DNA here is from genome assembly GCA_900303285.1 of Rhinella marina. Taxonomy (NCBI): domain Eukaryota; kingdom Metazoa; phylum Chordata; class Amphibia; order Anura; family Bufonidae; genus Rhinella; species Rhinella marina. The sequence goes on along the minus strand of ONZH01010900.1, from coordinate 20,532 downwards.
CAGAGGAAGTAACAATACAGGGGGGTACTTAATTTAATTTTAAAAAAAAGTCAGATGTGCAAAAATGCCATTTAATAATGCCAGATGCTAAAACACTACATATGAGCAGTGGCTCAAAAACACATAAAAAAATAAAAAATCAAGTCAGACGGTTTATGTGGTTTTATTTTTTTGGGTGGGATGGCAAAAAAACCAGGGTCAACTATGTGTGAAGGAACCCTAAAGCTGTCTCACCTTGGCCATGCATGTGTTCTGAATGGACGGAGAGGAGAAGGCCGCTGTCAGACCCATCTGGTGTCTACTTCAGATGGGTCTGAAAAAACCAAAGCATTAGGCATGTTAAAATCCAACTGAAGCTAGTTTCACACCTGCGGCATTGGACTCCGGCGGGCTAAGAATGTTGTACTTTTGCTCCGGCCGCCTCTCGGCAGGGTTGGCCGTGCTGTGGCCGATTCAGTGGCCCGCCCCCATTACAGTCAATGGGGCCGGAGCATAGTTCCGGCCCCACACGTGCACCTGCGGCAGCACGGGTCCGGCGGGCTGTTCACCCGCCAGAACAGCCTGTCGGAGTCCGATGCTGCAGGTGTGCCATGGGCAGAGATTCAATCATACAGAATAGATGATTGAATCTGTGGATTCTGCCAACATTAATCCAACGTGTATGGCCATTTATTTCATCGATGGATTAAATAGAACTAAACTAACTCAAGAATGTGATTGTGAATGTGATTGAATGTGGATGTGTAGATTTTAGTAATAATGGAGCCAATAGTTTTCATGAGCATTTAGAGCGTTAGAAGCAATGATCCTACAAAATCTAGTCTAAAAAAATTAGAGAGGCATACAGAGGTCCAACATTGCCCACAGATTTTAATATACAGGATAATTCAAAAAGGGAAAAAGATGGTGCAAAAGTAATAGGCTGAAAAATGAAAGATGTTCAGTGATTGGTTGCTAGGGCTAATAAAGTCAGTTTTTTAGACACTTTTCTTGAATCTGCCCCTTTAGGTTAGTCTAAACCTGTACACAAAGGGGCAGGTTTAAGATGGCAACATTGCAGCAAGAAAAATGTTTTTACAAGCTGGAATTTGTAAGAACAAGGTCTATTGTGGCAGTACTGTGGCATTTTCAAAATAAATTTGGTAAATGTGCTCCACATGTAAATTGCGTTGTTTCGATGGGTGAAGCTACATGAAACCATTAGGTGTTTATGTCATGGGAAAAGTCTGGGCCTCCCAAAGACTTTGGAAGAAAATCGACCAGGCTGACTAGTATGGGCTACAAGTGCTGCAAACCATGGTATGGCATATCTTATCCTATCTTATGTCTGTAGTGTAAGCCAGTTTACAAATTCTTCAGGAGCTGAAACCAGCAGGCAAACTGAAATGCAGGGATTTTTGCATTGACTTGGAGGGTTGATTGGAAGAGGACATATTCGCTAACAGCTTGGTGTTCAGCAATAAGGTTACATTTCAGCTCAGTGTGAAGGTCAATCACCACAATGTTAGAATCTGGGACTGAAAAAATGTAGATGTCCTTATCGACCACATGAGGAACTCACTCAAGGTAAATGTGTAGTGTGCAATGAGCAGGCCCAAAGTCTACAGCCCCTTCTTTTTTGCCAAGGATACTGTCACTGGCCAATCCTACCTGGAAATGTTAAGGGAATAGCTTATAATATGCATAATGTGTGTATGATGCCTTATTCTGAAATGACACATGGTATATCATTTAATAAAGACTGCACACCTTTCATTGTGTCACATGTACTTATTTACCACTCCTTGTACTTTACACTAAAAGGCATGTAATTAGGATAAACCATCGTAATCATGTCACTGACAATATCTTTCTTCATGAGGTAGTTACTTGTTGTGTGGAACATGATAAATTAGAAAATGCAGGATCTGAAGTCTTGCCATAGGTGTGTCTGTTAGTACAAGGCAGCGTATAATTCTTGGTTGTGTTTTCTGGACTACGTTCCGGTTGATGGCTGTCATACTTTTGCTTCGAATACTTACAGAAAATAGTAGGATTATGTGTATTGTGTCTTTACAAGCCTGAAACACAACAGGATGGAGCAGATGTGCAGAATGAAAACTCCAAGCCTTTGAGTGTCACAGAAGCAATTATTTTAATATCTTTGCATTCCTCAAATGAAGAAGACAAAGAAACGGCAAAACATTTCTTCATGAGGGTGAGACTGAGGTATCCTATGAGAGGATAGTCATTCAGTGGTGCATTTGAATATTCTATTAAAATATAGCCATGTTTTCTCTATGTAATGATCACAAATTAAAACTATACATCTATAGGTATCATTTAGGCAAAAGATATAATTAATTAATGACCTTTCCTGAGAATACATAATCAAGCCGGGAAAATCCCTTCACAGTGACTTTTGAATTTGGTTGGAATCTGTGGTCTTCATATTTTTCATACTTGCCCTCAAGGAACACTACTACTATAATGCTAACAACACAGCTCATAACCAAAGTGAATGAGCTGTTCTTTATGGGGGCAGATAGGGAGTAATTTATTCAATGATAAAGTGTTATATAAATGTAGAAAATTCTAGTGAGAAATATGTGGGGCGTTAGGTGGGAGGGGCATGGTCAAGTCATGTAAACTTTAACAAGACTGTTAACTCTAACAGATTTTAGAAAAACAAGGTAAATAAAAAGTATCACACTGTGCAATATATTTTAACAAGTAGTCTTATGTCCAGAAAGTAGGAAACTGTTAAAGTTTTCTCAGGAAGTCTCAACTTCACTGTTTCAACTTAGTCCAAAAACAATTTTAAGCAAAACCGTCCAAAACAGTCCACCGAGGATATCAGCACTTTGGAAAATATTGTGGATTCAACCCAATCACTTCTTATAACAGGCTTTGAAATATGTTTATGAACAAATGTATCAAGAACATTTAAAGAAAATCAAAGTAGCATGAATTAACAAGTTCTTTAACTCCTTTCTGCTGGAAACATGTTTTCATTTTTTTCATCCCCACCTTCAAAGGGGCATAACTGTTTTACTTTTCCATTCACATAGAAATAAAATATCATGTATTGAGAAATGGGAAAAAAATGTTGTGGGGTGAAATAAAAAAAATGTAATGTTGATATAGTATTTTGAGTTTTGTTTGAATAATAATAATAATAATAATAATAATAATAATAATAATAATAATTATCATCATCATCATCATCATAATAATGCAGTGTTCTCTGTGCACCAAAATTGAAATGTTACCTTTATTTTGTGGGTCAGTAAAATTAAATAGATACCCAATTTATATAGTTTTTGTTATGCTTTACTATTTTAGAAAATTATAAAAATAATATATAAATGGTCGGCTCCGTAGCAGATTTGGTATTTATTATCATATATGGGCACAATAAAAATAAAAAAAATTATACCATTAAAAAACACATAATATAAAAAACCTATAATATAAAAAACACATAATATATGAATCCACTGTCATACATTAAAAATACATAATATTACCTAATAATCTCAGTCCCCTTGATGTATTTGACTGCAGAGCTCTCGCAGTGAATTATAGGTATATTCTTATGTTGCAGTTTTCTTGTTTTATATAGTACTAGCTGAAGGACCCGGCTTCGCCCGGGTATATTTAATTTATTTCTTTTACTGTTTGTGTGTCGTTAAAAGATATCGAGAGTGCCCTCTATAGTGTCTGCCCATTTAACAGTGACCTCTATACTGGCCCGCCCCTTTAACAGTGACATCTACAGCGGCCAGCCCCTTTAACAGTGACCTCTACAGCGACCCGCCCCTTTAACAGAGACCTCTACAGCGGCCCGCCCCTTTAACAGTGACTTCTACAGCGGCCCGCCCCTTTAACAGTGACCTCTACAGCAGTCCGCCCCTTTAACAGTGACCTCTACAGCAGCCCGCCCCTTTAACAGTGATCTCTACAGCAGCCTGCCCCTTCAACAGTGACCTCTACAGCAGCCTGCCCCTTTAACAGTGACCTCTACAGCTGCCCACCCCTTTAACAGTGACCTCTACAGAAGCCCGCCCCTTTAACTGTGACCTCCACAGCAGCTAGAGTGGCCACTGTCTTCATCCCAGAAAGCCAGACCTCACTGGCCATTCCCCAAACGTGAAACAACGCCCCCAGTTCCCATGAAGACACATCACTAAACATGAGGCCACAACCCCCCTGGCTCCGTGAAGACATGGAAGAGAAGCTGTCTGAGTGTGAGCTACTGAAAGGGTGGACATCCCTGTGTCTGTCCAGGCACTGCGTTGGACGGAGAACAGGTAGCCAGAAAACTGGACTGTCCAGCCTAAAGCCGGACATCTGGCCACCCTAACATCAGCCTGCCCCTAGGGTGGCCAGAGGTCTTGTTTTAGGCTGGACGGTCTGGCTTTCAGACTCCCTGTCCTCTGTCATGCGCAGGGCCTGGATGGACACAGCAGCAGCACTCTCAGCAGCAGCACTATGCAGTCTGAGCAATGAGCTGCAGGGAAAAAGTCACCCTCCCCCCACCCCTGCAGCTGACAGAAGGTGATTTTTACCAATATTTTTAATACCGGTCAAATGCAGCATGGAAGGGGCATGGCCTGACTGAGTCAGGGGCGTGACTTAGTGGGATCTGGGGGTGGTGCTTTTAAGTCCTTCTTTTGATGGTGGCCGGAATTACAGATCGATGCCTGATTTAGGAGGAAGGTGGGTAGCAGTGGAAGAAAACATTTTTTATTACTACTGAACAGTAAATATGTAAAGTTTACATTATATGAGGTAATGATTGATGATGAGTTAGTCTAAAACATAAGTTATAGTTATGGTAACCGGGAATACCCATTTACCATTGTCATCCACAGTGCTCTGCCTCTTTAATGCAGACCTAAAGCAGTGAACTGGCTAGGTTGTCATAGAAACCTGATGTGTGCCTGTGAGCTTCTATTGGCTGATAAGGGTCATGTGACCAGGCTACTATTGGCTAATGCATTTTTTGGGAATATCTCAGGAACGGTACGTCCTGGAGAGTTGAAAACTGTTCTAAAACCTTCCCGGACACCTGATGTACATGTGTGCCAAATTTTGTGATTGTAGCTGCAGCGGTGCGGATTCCTTTAGCGGACATACACACACACACACACACACACACATACACTCAGCTTTATATATTAGATTTGTTCTATTGTATCAAAGTGGCTGTGTGCTTTCCACTTGTATAAATAAACTTCCACCTCGTCTACTAGTTCCTTTTTGTGTCAATGTGCATTATTGTGTGACACACTTGCGCTTCTTACCGACAGCGCAACAAATAGATCTAGCGCTGTGCACTTCTTACCCCTACCGCGATGTTGGAAGTAAGCTGGGGGTAAGCTGAGGTGTTCGGACAAACCCCGTTGATCGGGACTTACGATTACTTTGTGCTAATTACGATCCAGCGCATGCGCCCTGAGTATACAGGGCCACCGAGTCCCGCTGTGTGGATATGCCTCGTGGGCTCTCTCCCTGCCGGTGGTTAATAGTGGTGTATAGGTGGTGTACCACCTATATTATGTGTTTTTTATATTATAGGTTTTTTTATATTATGTGTTTTTTAATGGTATAAATATATATATTTTTTATTGTGACCATATATGATAATAAATACCAAATCTGCTACGGAGCCGACCATTTATATATTATTGTGAATTTTCTGCGAATTTGGTTTTTGGTGGGTTGTGCGGAGCCCAAGTGAGCACCTCAATACAGTTATTTATACCAAATTTATAAAAATCTTTGAAAATAAATTAGTTCTCTTTCTGACACCCATGATTTTTTAAATATATCTTTTAATCTACAGAGCTATTTTAGGGCTTGTTTTTTGCCTGGCTTGTTATTTGCTCAGTGAGCTGTAGTTTTTATTGGTACCATTACTGTTGATCAAAAAATTGTCATTAGGGAAGTTTTATTCATTACAGGATTCACTGTGCAGGATACATTGTTTTATATTTAAATACTTAGGACATTTTTAGACTTGCAATGCCAATTATGTTGCATTTTAGATGAAAGGTTGGGAAAGGAATGATTTGAATTTTTAACTCTTTTACTTTTGCAGTGACCCAGTGGACGACAGCAAATTGTTAATTATTGCTAAAAGGGTTAATTTATTGCACCCTGCCACCATCAAGGGAACCCAATTCACCAGACAAGAGCCCCAATACCAGGGTGTGCCCCGATGGAAGAAAGGGTGTGCCCTCCCCCCAGGGAGTGTTGGATTGAGGACCGTCACCGTGAAGCACTACTGCTCCTAACAGTTCCACAGTTAGCACTCGTATACTCTCCACCTCCCAACACCTGCACCTCGCTACACTTTGTTTTTTACAAACAATTTTTACTCTTTAATTTTATTCCCCCTTGGTGACTTGAACATAGGAGCTTTAGATTGCTTGCACCATAGTCTGCAATACTTTACTATTGCAGTCTATGATGCCACACAATCTTGGAGGGGTAAGTATATTGTAAATTTTCGTCTACAGGCGTGTTATTTCTAATTTAAATGACTGATAAATGATAAGAGTTATTTAAGATATCACTTACAGCTCCTGAGCCTGCTCCATAAACCCCTTCCGCCATTATGATGTACATGTATGACAAATGTTGGGAAGAAGGTAAAAAAATAGAGTATGTATGTAGTTTCCTCTCCACTGGTTTTGAAGGAATGTGTGACAGAGGCCCATAATGGAGCCTCCAACGCAGATGTGAACAAGCCCTAAAAAGAGTATATCAAAAATTATGATTATGTGTATAGTCACAAGGACACTTTCTGGATTAATTTCAGTTCATTTCAGTAATATGTACTGTATTTAAAATGATACATGACATCAATAATAATGCATTGAATACTATAGACTATAACTGGCATCTATGTGCTCTACATTTGTAGGACAAAACAAAACCTCCTCACTCCCACCACAATCCCTCTTCCATGCTGTTGTGGACATTTCCAAAATATTTTAGATGTCATTTGTATCTGATATAATCAGAGAAATAATCCACTTATAGGCGATATCATCAAATAGATAGAGGGGTGCAGATGTTAATGGATGCATTTTGATATCTATGTTTCTGCAATAAGGGTCCTATTACACCTGCAGATGAAGCAGGCAATTGTCGGGAGGGAAGCGTTCCTTCCCAGCAATCGCCTTCTCACTAGTGGAGGAGACTGCTACTATTACTTGCAGAAATCTCCTCTTCAGTATGGGGAGGAGCGATCACTAATGACATCGTTCGTCCCCATACTGAATTACAGTTTGCCAGCAGCAGATTGTGATTACTTGGCAAGATCTGCCGCCGGCAATCAAGGATTTTCAAACTTGCTAAAAGATTCCAATTACCCGAGTGGTTGCTAGTTCAGTGGGTAATCAGTGGCAGTATTACAATGCCAGATCATCACTAACGAGCGTTCATACAAACGAATGATCTTCATACATACAAATACATACAAATGATCTTCATGATTATCTTCAGGTGTAATGGGGTCTACAGTCATTATATGTACAGTACATACAATATCTTGTCTTTTTCACTTTTTGAGGTGTGCCATTGTGGGGATGGGTTGTTAAATAATTGTCATTGCTTTATTTTCTTTGTGGGCACACCCTCTGACTGCTGGTAAGCTTCTTGCAGATCCATTATCTTTTAAAATATGAAACAGATGTCATAATTGACTTAATGGCACATGGATGAAGACAACATTTATCCGGGGCCTCCTTGATCACTCTGTGTCATTTTACATAATTGCCTTGAAAAACATCAGTAAACCGGGGCTATGTTCATATTTATGGTAAAATAAACACCATGGGGGTCATTTATTAATCTGAAATCTGCCTATATTTGGTGTATTTCAGGCGCAGATTGCGGTACAATGGTTAGTTGCGGAACCGGAGTGTGCCTCATTATTTGTTTTTGGGTATTATCTATGGACTTTTTGCCTGAATTCCAAGAGGGATTGAACCCAACTTCACCACTGACTGTGCTGCTGTCAGTGTTTTTTGTATCATCTATTTTTCTATCTATGATCTCTCTCTTGTCTATCTATCGACATATATATCTATCTATTTATCTACTTATGGTATTGATCTACTTATCCTCTATCTATCTATCTATCTATCTATCTATCTATCTATCTATCTATCTATCTATCTATCATCTCTCTATTGTCTATCTACTTATGTCATATCTATATGTCTATCTATTATCTATCTATCTATCTATCTATCTATCTATCTATCTCTACTTATCGCTCATATCTATCTACTTATCCCATATCTAGGTATCTATGTAGATCCTATCTATCTATCTATCTATCTATCTATCTATCTATCTATCTATTCAGGGGTGGGATTCAAATTTTTAACAACACATTCCCTACTCAATGGTGGACACTTGGCATCACGACACATTTACATATACATACACCATATATATGCAACACACATAAATACACAATATACATGGTACACATACATAAATACACCACATATACACTACAGTACACACACATACCACCCAACTTTTAAAAAGCTTAAGGTGCTAAACTACGGAATGGAAGGTCTCCTCTCCAGCTGCCACTGTAATTTTAACAACTGGATCTGGAGAACCTGAGGGAACTGGCTGAATCCCATGCCTGTATCTATTTAGTTATCTCATATCTATCTATCTATCTATCTATCTATCTATCTATCTATCTATCTATCTATCTTTATTGGCATATCTAAAATTATACATTAGTATTGCCAAAGCATGTGGGAACTAGGGGGTTGAGGAATGGGGACACAGCCGGGGTCGGTGTATAGGAGTCCGTGGCATATCATGATAGGTGGGGGGGGTGCGGAAGCACCCATGGATGGTGTATATGAGTCCGTGGCGCATCGTGACAGGGGGGAAGGGGTGCGGAGACAACAAGGGTCAGGGTATAGGAGGCCATGGCATATCACGCTCCTCTCAGCCTGTGGCAGGCACTGATATACTATGCTGCTATGTCCACAGTGTTCTCTTCCTCTCCCAGCAGGATGGGCAGTTTCTCTTCCTCCTCCATGGAGCTGAAGTCTGGGAGTAGATCAGAGAGTCTCCTAAAGTGGTTGTCCCTCACTGCTGAGTATTTGGGACAGTATATCATGAAGTGGGCCTCATCCTCCACCGCCTCCAGGTGACACTGCTGGCACAGTCTGCTTTATCTAGGCATGTAGTTCTGGCGATGCCATCCGGATTCGACGGACAGGCTGTGGGAGCTCAGTGTGTAGCGGCTCAGGATTTTCCGGTCTCTGGGGTTCCCAAGTTTCTCCAGATATGGGGCCAGTTTGTAGTCTCTCTGCAGGTTCTGGTACACCGTCAGCTTCTGGGATGCTCTGATCTCCTTCCTCCATTCACTGACGTATTCCTCTTGTCTCTTGTTTACTGTGTTCCTGATCCTGGCTTTTGTGAGGTGTTGTGGGGTGATTTTCTGGTCGGGCTGGGTTTCAGTAAGTTGATTTTGGGGCTTTGCCTTGCCTGGGATCCCTTGGTGTAGCAAGGCTTTATGGTGGTGGGAACCTTCACTACTATCATGTAGATGGCTCCAGAATGATAGCGCGCTCTTCTGGATTGTAAAGTCTAGAGGGAATCTGCCCAGCTCCCCTCAACAGGCACTGTTAGAGGTGCTCCGATGGACCTGGAGGAGATGGAGGAATCCCATCTTGACCAGTCGGGGTACGTGTGAGGGCCCCAGACTTCACTGCCATACAGGAGGATTGGTGCAGTGATGGAGTCAAAGATTTTAAGCCAGACCCTCATGGGTGCCTTGAGGTGGTACACTCGTCTTCTGATGTTGTAGAAGATCTTGCATGCTTTGTCTTTCAGCTCCTCAATGGCTGGTTTGAAGCTCCCAGTCTGGTCAATTATCAGGCACAGGTAGGTGTACCTATTGGTGGCTGTAAGAGGGTGGTTGTGTAGCGTGAAGTTAGGAGGCCTGGCAGACTTTGTTTTCCTTGTTGGTCTTTTTTAAATTGATGGGAAGTGGTTTGGGAAGCGATGGGATGTGGTGCTGAATTTCTCCAGAATGACTAACTGGTCTTGGAGACCTTTCTCAGTTGGTGATAGTAGGAGAAGGTCATCCGCATACAGGAAGAAATTTCAATTTATATCATATCTATCTACTTATCTCATATCTATCTGTCTCTTATCTATGTTATTTCTAATAAAGTGACCAGTTTGGAATACGGCAGTGCTGGTTGTTTTCACATTTGGATTCAAGAGTCTCAGCTCACCGTGACACGCCGACAGCCTTGTGGACATTGTGGTTCTCTGATGGAGCTGGTAAGGGGGAGATTCCCCATATTGTGTTTCTTTCCGTGCATCTTATCTATCATAGGCCAAGCAGAACGGTTAAGAGTTAGTTACTACCTTAGTGCTGCTGATACTTTGTTCTAGCAATGTCTCTCCTGAGGGAACCTGAGAAATGAAAGATAATGATGCTCCAGACCATGGAATAGTATCACTATTAATGCTAGCAATTATTTCAGATGACTTTCTCTTCCACACTTTACCTGCAATAAGACTCTGACCTCTACCTTATTAATAGCTGTTTTATTTCATGATCTAATTAATGGTGCCTCGTGGATTAAACATGAATGAGTCTTAGGAAGTATTCCTAGAACTGTTTACTATTAATTACCTATTGTGCTCTCCTGTCCAAACCCTTTCTAATCATTCATAGGTGTGTTTCATGAATTCACTTTAACACTTCAGCCACCTAATTCTTTTGATACTAAACACTTTGAATAACACCTGTTGGTTCGATTTCTCACAGTAAAGATCACCATATACATATTATCAAAGTTGGACTATTTATATACTGCAGGTTATGAGCTTTTTTACAATGTGAGTCAACAGGCGACGTATGCATACTGCTGGAGCTATACTTTGGTGTGATGTGAAGAAAACATAACAATGTTCTTCTTGGTGGTACATCTTTGCCATTCCAGTGCTCTGCGATTCCTTAAAACCTTCCTGATTCTTAAAAACCCAGGGCAAATCAATGTCAGTTATTCATACTAGCCAATTGGGTTTATTGAGTCAAGGACAGCTGCCACATATTAACATTATTAGGTCAAAATGGCTATGGCTGGGTCACCATGTAGCATTTGTGATGCAGTCAAAACCTCACCCATGGCAGCTCATGGTAAATTCGTTAACACATAAATTTGTGTAGCCTCCAGCTGCCAGGAGTGGGGGGGGGGGGCACTCTGCCACACACACCAGCCACATCACTGCTGCTACATCTGTAGTGTCCTAGAGCCTAGCCTTATGTGGCATAATATATTTGCTGCAACTCACTAGTCATATTAGACAGTTTTCAGGCAGGTCCTACTCTAAACCTACCTATGCCATATGGGCATCTATATTCAGGAGAGCAGACCCTGCACATATAGTGTACAGCTCTTAGTTACCTCTGTGTGCATCAGCAACCAATGAGAGGAGGAGCACGCACAGCACAAGAATACTCCAAGGTGTTGGAAATTGGCCACAGCAAAACAAGACTTCTTGAGACGACTTCTTCTTGAGAAGATTCTTTTGTTTATTCAGAGACAAGAGCAGCAAGACAGCATTGAAATAAATATAAAAATCAGGCAGAATATGGCATGAAGATGAAAGTGTGAAGCAGCAGGGGCAAAAGGGCAGTGCTCCCTTAAAACCCCCAGACACAGTTTCTTATACCCCAGAGAACAAAGGAATAATTAGTATTATAATTCCGGTTTTCCACAGTGTGCCTAAGTCCATAAGCTTCAGTTACTCATATAGATACATCATTATTATACATAACCACTGATCTACATAAGTTACACCTACAACAACTTCTAATTGGACAAAAGTTTCTTAGCACGACCACTTCATGCAGAAATAATTTATTCCTTGGGCCTTCCATTAATCGACTCCAATTTAAGTACCAATCTCCATTTTCTTTCCAAGGAGCCATATGGAACATAAAACCCAAACCATTTATCACCTATCCAACACCATGAATCGAACATGATCATAAACATGCTAATGGCCTGCTTCAGTTTCAATAGACAAGTACATTCATCGTAGCCCACCATTACATCTTGGACCTTTTTAATTGATTAGTTAAGAATCTCTACATCAGGATATTTCCCTAACTAAGGCTACTTTCACACTGGCGGCAGGCCTGATCCGGCAGGTGAAGGGTGCTGCCGGATCAGGCCTGCCGCAGTGACATGTGTGGAGCCGGAACCGCGCTCCGGCCCCACACATGTCACACAGTACATACATAAACATAAACATACACACACATATAGACATACAAACACACATACATACTTACATGCTCCCCGGCAGGTCTTCGGAGCGTCAGAGGGACAGGACGGCTCACACAGGTCACGATTCCGCACAGCGCCCTCTGCTGGGCGCCTGGTGGAATCATGACGATTCCACGAGGCGCCCAGCAGAGGGCGCTGTGGGGAATCGTGACCTGTGTGAGCCCTCCTGTCCCTGACGCTCCGAAGACCTGCCGGGGAGCATGTAAGTATGTATGTGTGTTTGTATGTCTATATGTGTGTGTATGTTTATGTTTATGTGTGTGTCTGTGTCTGTATGTGTCTATGTGTAGCCGGATCCGTAATGGACTCCATTGAAAGTCAATGGAGGGCGGATCCGGTTACCATTATGGTCACACCAGACGGATCCACCCCCATTGACTTGCATTGGGGGTCATTCCGGATCCGTCTTGGTGCGGATGCCTGGACCGGAGAGCAAACCGCAGCATGCTGCGGTTTGTTCTCCGGTCCGAAGACGGAACGGAATGCTTTCAGGAGCATTCCGTTGTCTTCAGTTCAGTTTTGTCCCCATTGACAATGAATGGGGACAAAACTGAAGCGTTTTATTCGGGTATTGAGCCCCTATGACGGAACTCAATACCGGAATTTTAAAACGCTAGTGTGAAAGTAGCCTTAGCTATTTCTTCACTTCTCTTTACTAAACTCCTTTACAGATGAGAATATAAGATATCTGCCTAATACAACATGGCTAACCTTCAGATCTAATCCTGATTCTCCAACAAGCCCCCCTTTTTGTACTTTTAGTTCTTTCAAAAGTACAAACTTTAAACAAAGAATTTATTCTCAGGCTTTTCTAGTTTTGAGTTTTAAGTATAACCTATTCTGTAATTGGAGAGTTTCTCTTATGTGGGATAATTATTTATCAATTTCCTGATTCTCTACAAAACCCATGAAGAGATATTAACTTTTACCAGAATATACACAGCCCATATAATTAGCTAGGAAGGTATATCAGAAAGGGACTTGACTATGCCATAACTTCTGATAACTCTGGCATTATCATCACTGAAAATCCTAATCCATAAATGATCAAAAATTAACCCCATGTATAGCTGATTAACCCTTTTGCGCCCGGAGCTTTTTTCGGTTATGCATTTTCGTTTTGCGCTCCCTGCCTTCAAACAGCCATAACTCTTTTATTTTTCTGTTCACATAGCTGTATGAGGGCTTGTTTTTTGCGGGACAAGTTGTACTTTCCAACGCCACCATTTAATATTGCATATGGTGTAGTGGGAAGCAGGAAAAAAAATTCCAAACCGGGTGAAATTGCAAAGAAAACGCTATTCCGCTACAGTTCTACGGGTTTCTTATTTACAGCGTTCGATGTGCATTAAAACTGATCCGTTACTTTCATTCTATAAGTCAGTACGAATCCGGCAATACCTAATATGTATAGTTTTTCCTGCGTTTTCATAGTGATAAAATAATTAGAAAGTTGCCCTTTTTTTTTTTTTTTTTCCTTGTCAAATCTTGACCCCTATAACTTTTTGGTATTTATGTGTACAGAGCTGTATGGGGGCTCATTTTTTGCGGGACGATCTGAAGTTTTTATTGATACCATTCTGGGGTGTGTATGACTTTTTGATCACTTTTTATTTAATTTTTTTTAAAAAAAAAGCAACAAAAAACGGCAAATCGCCATTTGGACGCTTTTTTCTGCCACACAATTCGCCATATTGGAATTTTTTTTTTTAATATTTTAAAAGTATGGGCGTTTTCGGTCATGGTGATACCCATGATGTCTATATTTATTGTTATTTAGGTATTTATTTTTTACTTATACGGAAAGGGGGGTGATTTGAACTTTTACATCTTTTTTATTTTTTATATATTTTTTAACATTTTTTTTTATTTTTTTTTACTATTGGAAAGCTCAAATATGGGCTTATATATTGTGGATTTTTTTTTTCTTTATGAGCAATTATGGATTTTATAGACTCAGAAATCCATGAATTGCTCATTTCTTATCCTGGCCTGCCATCTAGTGGACAGAATAAGAATTGCACTTTGAAAACTGTAATCCTCACCAGCGAGGATTACAGTTTTCATATGGTGTACAGACACCCCGATTGGCCACACGGGGTGTCTGTACACCACCCGGAAGCGAATGCTTCCGGGTTGAGACACAACTAGATGCCGTGATCACGTGTGATCACGGCATCTAATCTCCGAGGAAGACGCCGCCGATGGCGGTAAGTAGCGGCAAGTCTCTGCTGTTAGAAACGCGCCATGTGCCCGCATCGCCCCAGCGCCGTACATGTACGGCGCTGGGCGTGAAGGGGTTAAAGAGAAGATAAACATTACCCTGCATAGGTTTTAAAACAACAACGATACAATAACAATGAATAGAAGCAAACAATTACATATGAACATAATCAATGACAGTCCTTCATAAAACAGTCTTTATATTGTCCATGTTTTCTGAATTTCCTGAATTGGTCTTGCTATATTTTTCAACCATGAAAATCTTCTCTTCCTATCAAGCTACCTAAGTTCCAAACAACAGCATTCAAGTCCAGGACTATATATGTAGAAGGATGGCTCTTCACTGCAAAAGAAAAATAGTGCGGTATCAGTCCTTACCATAATAATAATACTTCAGCAATTTACCTTAATCAATTGGGAACAATTTAATGCCATTGTCTATTTTCTGTAACCCTTTGTACTCGAAACACCATAAAACTATGAAGTTTAATAATAACAGAGTATTCCCAATTTGTATCCCAGCCTTATAACAAATTCAGATTCATATAACATCTCATTAGGGTCGGTGCAATCCTTTGCCATAGGAAGCATCCTACTGTACTATTAAGGATCCTAAATCTCCTTTTTAATTTTGGGGAAACCCATTAATCTTGCTGTACTATCTAGGATAACTTCAGAGAATTTACATGCCTTTAACTCCCTGATAAATCAAAAAATGAGAAAATTCTATATGTTTAAGTAATATTCCACAAATGGCTAACAATATCTCTAGCAAATAATCCAATCATCACATTTTCCTAAATCAATTTAGGCAATTTTGACTTCAATATACAATTCATGTCTTTAACCCTTCCAGCAAACCACAGATGATTAAACACATGAATGAGGATTCCAATGGTGGGGGCTGCTTCTCTCTCCCCTCTGCAGTGACGATCAATAAATCCTCCATTCAGTGATAATGATTACAATGAATGCCAACTGAATAGCTTTAACTCTTTTGATAAAATCTGCCACACCCAAATAAACTGATCTCTTTGCTGCTCCATCTACATTTGAAGTTAATCTTCTACTCATTATAAGACTTAATTTCTGCACTCAAGGTGTTCTCACACTTGAGCCTATACCTAATGGAAGTACATAGGAACACTGTGAAATCCCATGGGCCGCTATGTGAACAAATACTGTTCATTTTAAAAGTTAAAAAATCTTAATACAGGCTCTGGTGTCAGAGAGTACGGAGAAAAGTCATTTTCAACATTAAGACATGAAACACTTTACAATCACTCCTTATCTGTGAGATAATCCCGCAACCATAAAAATTACTTGAAGAATTATCACAATAAAAACTTGAAGAATTATCACATTACACAGAGTATTGCCTTTTATGACCACACCCTGTTTTTATCCCAATTCACTGAAAGCATTCCCCTCATATAAGGACAACTATTTCAGGAATCTTATACTAACATTAAAACCCTTAACATGAGTAGCAGCTTTTCCCATCAAGTTACAATAACTCACAATTAGAGATGAGTGAGCACTAAAATGCTCGGGTGCTCGTTATTCGAGTCGAACTTTTCCCGATGCTCGGGTGCTCGTTTCGAATAACGAACCCCATTGAAGTCAATGGGAGACTCGAGCATTTTTGCAGGGGACCAAGGCTCTGCCTAGGGAAGGCTGGGTGAAAACCTGGAAACCTCAGAAAATGATGGAAACACCACGGAAATGGACAGGAAACAGCAGGGGCAGCATGCATGGATGCCTCTGAGGCTGCCTAATCCCACCATTACCCCAAATTCTCAGGCAACAGCCTGGTGGTTACCCTCATGGCAATTGTGCTCACCCAGACCAAGAAAGGCGAGGCAAATACCCATCACATGTTAGGGAAGCACCCAACTAGGTGCAACGAAGGTCCATCACCGCCTGTAGGTGACACCACTGCTCATGCTGGCACTGCAGCTGACATCAAGTTTAGTATCTGTTCTTATCAGTTGCTGTGGCTGTTGGTGGTAAAGTGGTGAGCATAGCTGCTTCCCAAGCAGTTGACCCGGGTTCGATTCCTGTCTATCGCAGGAGGCAATTAAAAGAAAAACAAAAAAAAAATCAGTACAATATCTAATACGTCCCCTACCTGGGTAAATTGTTTGGAGAGAGGGCCTGTAGGTGGGGGGCAGGCTGGGGGAAGGAGGTTTCGCTGGAAGAGCCAGAGGAGTGCCCCCTGGGCTAGCATGTGTGGTGGTGACAACAGCCGGATGGATTTGGAAAAACTCTAGCATCAACCGGTACGGTATTGATTCTTCTCAGTTTAATACCGTATACGTCCCCTATTTTGGGACCTTATATTTCATGGATTTTTCGACCACGGAAAACGGAAAAAGAGCTTGCTCTGGTCAGGGGAGTGTCTTTCCTACTGCAGCTAAGGGGACGTGTCCATGCTCTGCCTATCACAGGTCAGGAGGCAATTAAAAGAAGAAACAAAAAAAACATCAGTACAATATCTAATACGTCCCCTATCTGGGTAAATTGTTTGGAGAGAGGGCCTGTAGGTGGGGGGCAGGCTGGGGGGAAGGAGGTTTCGCTGGAAGAGCCAGAGGAGTGCTCCCTGGGCTAGCGTGTGTGGTGGTGACAACAGCCAGATGGATTTGGAAAAACTCTAGCATCAACCGGTACGGTATCGATTCTTCTCAGTTTAAAATCGTATACGTCCCCTATTTTGGGACCATATATTTCATGGATTTTTCGACCATGGAAACGGAAAAAGAGCTTGCTCTGGCCAGGGGAGTGTCTTTCCTACTGCAGCTAAGGGGACATGTCCATGCTCTGCTTATCACAGGTCAGGAGGCAATTAAAAGAAGAACCAAAAAAAAATCTGTACAATATCTAATACGTCCCCTATCCGGGTAAATTGTTTGGAGAGAGGGCCTGTAGGTGGGGAGCAGGCTGGGGGGAAGGAGGTTTCGCTGGAAGAGCCAGAGGAGTGCCCCCTGGGCTAGCGTGTGTGGTGGTGACAACAGCCGGAATGGATTTGGAAAAACTGTAGCATCAACCGGTACGGTATCGATTCTTCTCAGTTTAAAATCGTATACGTCCCCTATCTTGGGACCCTATATTTCATGGATTTTTCGACCATGTAAAAGGAAAAAGAGCTTGCTCTGGCCAGGGGAGTGTCTTTCCTACTGCAGCTAAGGGGATGTGTCCATGCTCTGCCTATCACAGGTCAGGAGGCAATTAAAAGAAGAAAAACAAAAAACATCAGTACAATATCTAATACGTCCCCTATCCGGGTAAATTGTTTGGAGAGAGGGCCTGTAGGTGGGGGGCAGGCTGGGGGTAAGGAGGTTTCGCTGGAAGAGCCAGAGGAGTGCCCCCTGGGCTAGCGTGTGTGGTGGTGATAACAGCCGGATGTAGTTAGAATGACGACGCAGGACCCCAACTTAAAAATTTAGCATCAACCGGTACAGTCGTAAATTATGAGATTGATCAAGTGTGGTATGTCTTCTATGTATACTACTCAGTTTAATACCGTATATGGCAGCTATCCGGAAAAATAGTTTGGAGAGAGAGAAAGATAGGACAAAGACGTAAATTGTTTGGAGAGAGGGCCTGTAGGTGGGGTGGCAGGCTGGCGGGAAGGAGGTTGAGCTGGAAGAGCCAGAGGAGTGCCCCCTGGGCTAGCGTGTGTGGTGGTGACAACAGCCGGATGTAGTTAGAATGACGACGCAGGACCCCAACTTAAAAATTTAGCATCAACCGGTACAATTGTCAATTATGAGCTCGATCAAGTGTGGCATGAGTTTTTAGATGGAGATTGCATGTGGTCACGTACTCCCTGGAACCCCATAGTCCACCCTTCTCTGATGTGCTAGCCAGAACATTCTCTGCCCCAATTCGCAAGACCTTTTGCAGTCTCTGTGTGCTGACAGTGGGGATTTACCAGTGTTGTCTGAGGAGGTGGTGGACAATGGCGAGACACAGGTGTCGGGGGGTGAGGTAGTTGTATGGGAAGCAAGTTACAGTGGGGACTCTTTGGGGGGACTTTCTCATGATGGGACAGATTCAACTTGGATGGATCAGGCACAGGAACAGATCAATTTTTTTTTTTTGTGTTTATTTAACTTTTATTTAGCTCAAATAACCACAGAGATATTTATTCGTTATCTTCGCTGCGCAGTCTGGCGTTGGGGTTCGTCACTTTGATGGCGAGCTGTGCCGCTCTCTCCACAATGGTCTTTAGGTTCTTAGATGGAGACGTTTTGGGCGATTTCTGCACAGAAGGACTTCTTGCTCATCAACAGAACCTCGAGCTCCTTGACATTGTGGACCAGGAATTTGCGGAACCCTGTGGGCAGCATGTGTTTGGTCTTCTTGTTGCTACCGTATCCAATGTTGGGCAATATAAATACGCAGGTAATATTATTTTTCACACCTATCCCAAAAATAAAATTTAAGCAGTTTGCAAATAAAACTGGAAACTGGAACTGGAGAGAGGGCCTGTAGGTGGACCTCCGGAAAAATTGTTTGAAGAGAGGGCCTGTAGGTGGACCTCCGGAAAAATTGTTTGGAGAGAGGGCCTGTAGGTGGACCTCCGGAAAAATTGTTTGGAGAGAGGGCCTGTAGGTGGACCTCCGGAAAAATTGTTTGGAGAGAGGGCCTGTAGGTGGACCTCCTGAAAAATTGTTTGGACAGAGGGCTTGTAGGTGGAACTCCGGAAAAATTGTTTATACAGAGGGCCTGTAGGTGGACCCCCTGAAAAATTCTTTGGAGAGAGGGCCTGTAGGTGGACCTCCGGAAAAATTGTTTGGACAGAGGGCCTGTAGGTGGACCTCCGGAAAAATTGTTTGGAGAGAGGGCCTGTAGGTGGACCTCCTGAAAAATTGTGGTAAAAGAGTGCCAGTTGGACCTCTGAAAAATGGCGTTTTTTTGGTCAGCGTTAGGCAAAGACGATATGGAGGAGGAGGAGGAGTAGGAGGAGTAGAGAAGAGGAATCGGATACATAAGTAATGTTAAATTTTAGCTGCTTTCCCCCGGAGGAGATTTGAATTCCGGTGAAATCCAGGCTTTGTTCATTTTAATAAGCGTCAGCCTGTCAGCGCTGTCAGTTGACAGGCGTGTACGCTTATCGGTGATGACGCCACCAGCTGCACTGAATACCCGCTCTGACAGCACGCTAGCGGCAGGGCAGGCCAGCACCTCCAAGGCGTACAGCGCCAGTTCAGGCCACGTGTCCAGCTTTGAAACCCAGTAGTTGTATGGAGCAGAGTGATCGCTACGGACGTTGGTATGGTCAGCTAGGTACTCCCTCACCATCTTTCTGTACAGCTCCCCCCTACTCTGCCTAGACTGGGGACAGGTGACAGTGTCTTGCTGGGGTGACATAAAACTGGCAAAGGCCTTGGAGAGCGTTCCCCTGCCAGTGCTGGACAAGCTGCCTGCTCGCCTCCTCTTCCCCGCTACTTGGCCCACAGAACCATGCCTCTGCCGCTAGCGGCGTCAGATGGGAAGAATTGTTTCAGCTTGTGCACCAGGGCCTGTTAATATCTATTCACTCTCATACTCCTTTCCTCTGCAGGGATGAGAGTGGAAAGGTTCTGCTTGTACCGTGGGTCCAGGAGAGTGAACACCCAGTAATCGGTGTTTGAAAAATTCTTCTAACGCGAGGGTCACGGGATAGGCAGCCTAACATGAAGTCTGCCATGTGCGCCAGAGTCCCAACACGCAAGAATTCCCTCTCCTCACTGGCCTGACTCTCCATTTCCTTCCTCCTCCTCCTCCTCCTCCAAGTCCTCCTCTTCAGCCATACACGCTCAAGAGTTAAGGACTGAGCACTGGTACCCTCTACTGTCTCGCCGACATTCTCCTCCTCTTCCTCCTCATCCTCATCCCCCTCCTCCGATACGCGCTGAGAAACAGACTGGAGGGTGCTCTGGCTATCAAGCGACGTATCTTCCTCCACCGTCTCTTGTGA